>CABFOV010002011.1:38177-96720 GCA_902141375.1 Timema poppense | reverse complement strand
CTGTCGCTCTGCCCGTTTATGGGTCTACGCGGGTCAGGACGCCATCACATCAGTACCGGTTTTAGAGGGCTACCGTTCAAGCCCAGGATACTGTGGCTCACATACCGTGTGGGATTACCTAGAGGTCAGTCAGGCCATTGGTTATTATTGCCTTGCAATACTTAATTCTATCACAACCTTTTAAATAGTATTTTAAATTATTTCATATATTTTAATATTTCTCATCAACATCACGTTTTTGTAATATACATATCAGTACGAATAAAAACCATAAACATCCAAACCGAACGTAAATTACGAAACCACACAATCACATATCCAATCGTCGTCATATCCTCCCCCCCTCCCCTCACCTATCCTCAGTCACAACACATCCTGATAAACATAGGCCCACATGCGAAAGATATGGGAGGGGCGTGACAGTTATGTAGATTGTAGGAAGGAATATTGGGAAAATAATAAATTAATAATAATAATTTTATTTTTATTATTATTAGAAACACGTCTTACTACCCGTTCGGGCTATATGCAGGAAAAGATAAAATATGAGATTAGGAATAGTTTCATACATTGTGGAAATAAACGTAGGTACGGTAAGATCCGTGTACTTTTAATTAAATTAAGCTAAAATAGTTGAAAAATGACCTATATAAACGGAAATTGAACTCGGAAACTTTGGCTTAGCCTAAATTCCTGGATTCGATTGTAATACCTAGGAGTAATGTTAGACGGAATGACAGAAATATATAGGAAAAGGCGATATTGTTTTTAACAATTATGGGCAAACTTTTCAGAGGGGTGGGCCAAAAGAAAAAAGAAAAACGTCAGGCGGGCCAACACAGTTTATTAAAAAGTTACAAAAGTAGATTTTACAAAACTACTGTACGATTAAGTCCTATTAGTTATTAAATAGATTTGTAATATAGTGATAACAAATTCTAATACAATGGAATTGTGGCTGTTCTTCTGAAAGTTTTTCATATTCTGGTTCCAACTGGGAATATGTGGTCCTCAGAAGTAGCTAAGTTACCATTTGTCAGTCTGTTTCCAACACTATTTTTTTTTTTTTAATTTATGGTAGAAAACACTTTAAACATGTATATGTCGATGCAAACATGGCCATGGCCTTCTGGGCATGATCTATCAAATTTGGGAAACTTGATTTCAATAATGACTTGTAGAACTCAAGGTTATGGACGCTGAGAAACAGCTGCTATTATTGTGTGTTACATCGCAATTAAATTCATTCAAGCTGAATGTCATAGATAATTTGAATAGTAGTTAATCTCTCGACACTGGTCACTAAGCTATAAAATAGAAATAAAAACAAACAAATGCGGAATTTATTTTTTCTTATTTTTTGCTAGTTTAACATACTTTTTAAATGTAATCTGTAATCCATTCGTGGGTTGCATTGCACATGTCCGTGGGCCGCATCTGGCCCGTGGGCTGTACTTTGCCCATCGATGGTTAATCAAATACAAAATAGGAGATAATGTTTTTTAAAAATCACTTGAAGTATTTAACATGCTACTTTATGAATTGGCTGATTATATTAGCTCATGAGAATTTCTATGAGTGATAGCAAAAGGGCCTACCAATTTTGCCGGGAAAGGTATTTTCACATACCTTCCAGGGTTCTTTTACATGCTACACTCGACATGGGATAGACGGTTTTACTTCCCTTTCACTCCAAACGCTCAAGAAAAATCCGTTAACCCAGGATGGTTTTGATCCCTGTTTTTGGGTCACGAGACGTAAAATTTACCCCAAGACATTTAAGGTTGACAGGAATTCAAAATATTATAGAAATACTTTATACTAAAATGTAAAGAAAGCATTATTCTTTAAATGAAATAGGATACAAAACTAGAGATAAAATGATTAAATATGCATGGTAGTAAATTAAATTAAAATAAATGTGTAAGTAAATAGGAAACATTATTTTATTATCTGTCCATAATTTTGAAAAAAAAAATCTGTGATTGTTTCTATTTCAAGGTTTTCCCTTTCCTATTTAAAATACTTTGAATTGTTTTTGTAAAAAAAACCGTACGGTCTTTAAATTAAAAAGCCTATTGGCTTAAAATAAATATGGTGAGGTACCTTTAAACGTGTAATTGCTATGAGAACAATTTTAATATATTTGTTTTGGCAACTAGAAGTTACACTCTCAACACATAGACAACTCCTATTTATAATACTTCAGCATAATCGTTATATTTTATTTTTTACCATAAATAAACTCTATATTTGATTTATAGATTTAAAAATACAAATAGGTACCGTAATAAAATATCTCACAATGGAACAGGTACTAAAAATGTCAATTTAAGGAAACGTATGCTTCAAAGAGAGTAAAAAGATACTATATGATAAAGAAAAAGTTTTTCCCTTCATTGGAGCTGGTTCAAACCTTATCAGAACCAATAATGTAAATCTATCATATTTCCCATTACATTTCATAAAAAAAAATATATTCAAACAAAATGGAATAGAATAGTGCTTATAAGTTATAAAATATTTGTTTTTCAGTAAAGTTTAGCGGATAGAAATAAATAAATAGGATGAGAAATAACGATGTCCATTAAAAACAACGGGACGGTACATAAGCTTATTGAAAGTTTCTCAGTTATGATTTTAAAGAGAGTTTAAATTGGTTCTTTCGTAAATTAATTTGGAATTTAGTGATCGTCTTTTGACTATTTTTTTAAATCTTTTTCTAAATAAGCTTTGATGGAGACCTTTATTATTATTATTTATTATTATTATTATTATTATTATTATAAAAATAATTTTAATTGCTAAGAAACTTTAATATATTGAAGAATGTTTATTGAAATTTTAATAATAAATAAAGCCTCAATAAATATGGCATCACTATATATAAATAAATTAGTTGAAAGGGTTCTCAATAATGTTTATTTTTAATAACAAAAGTTTGTTAATCAAGAGGTTACCAATAGTAACCCCTCCCCACCTAGAAAAATTATTAATAAATAATCCTAAACTCGTCTGAGTACATTTAAAAATAAAGATAATATGGATCGATAGCCCTGATGAAAGTACCACGAGTTTAAGTGATAAGGAGTCAACAAAGAAGATAAAGGGACCGAGGTGGGCTGAAGGGGGAAGTGATGAAAAAGGGAAGGCATGAGGATGGTAAGGAGAATGTCTAGACTTTGAAATTGGCAAGTCGGAGCCATCTCGGTGAGCGTACCTGGCCCACAAACATGACAAATTGACAAACTTCGTCATAACGTTGAAGCTCGTATAACCTTGTGCCCGCAAGCGATTTATTATTTCAGCTTCTCTCGGAGGAATGGAGTCTCCTTATTTATGTGCATAATTAGCTGAAAACACTAATTACTCTCTTTTCACGAGCATATTTATGAAAAACAAACGAAAATAGAGGAGCGTAGATGGGGAATGCTTCCTATTCATGTGTATATTGTTATTAATATATTAAACTTTAAAAAAAACTCAACGGTAATCATGAGATATAAGGCGTAATCTAGACAATATACTGAAATGCTGATGGTGGGAAAGTCTAGATGTAATTTACCATCAGATGTATCAAATACCCACAAGCAATACCCGTACAATTACAATTTAACCCATTACAATATAACCCTTTACAATTTAAACCCTTTACAATTTAAACCCTTTACAATTTAAACCCTTATCACTTAAACCCTTACAATTTAAACCGTTACAATTTAAACCCTTAAATTTTATACCCATACATTTTATACCCTTACATTTTAAACCCTTACATTTAACCCCTTACATTTCACCATTACATTTTACATTACATTTTACATTTACAATACAATACATACCTAATCCCACCGATTGCTTACGGGCTAGGCATAAAACTGCATATTTCTCAACAAACAACAACCCGGTACTTAATCCGTCGTCAAAAACTTTATCCACCCTTCCCTATACTTACATACTTCCTTCGCTTCAACAAACATACATACACCAAGTCATACCTATTCCTTTGTTCTTAAAACTCTTTAAGGTTTCTCTTTTTCACACATTCACCTACCACAATTAGCCACGTCTTACATGGATTACCCCTTCCTTTTGATCCACACACACTCTACCTTCAACTATTTACTTCATCACTTGATCCATACTCCTCTCAAAGTGAGTGACCAAACCAACGTTACACGCTTCTTTCACAATGCCCAATTGGATTCCCTTTCAAAGCTAACTCCTTCAGCACCCATTCATTACTGACCTTATCCATACTACCTTTTCCATATATATTTCTTAGATGTCAGAGATTTTGAGGAGGTTTAGATGCAAATCACAGTCGAGTGTATTAGAAGTAGTGTTCCCTTATGTAATATATCCCTGTGATTTTCCCATCACGATTAATTGTTTTTTAATAACTCTTATTAAATATAGGAGTACATTTCATTAAAATTACTTGTGCTTATATATTAACTCCGTACACATGCCATGAGATAAATGAATTAATTGTAATCCAGTAAATTAGGAGTACACATTAACAAATGTACCACTATCGTCTAGGTTGGCTTACTGGTATCCTAGAGGTCTGGTTCGAATCTCGTTTGAATGTACTGAATTTTTATTTTTCTAAATACTTTCCCCTGATTTCTCAAAAAAAATTATGTGGAGAGACTTTCTTCAACACATACTTTACTCATTCCTATCTATTTATTGTAATCATTAGAAAATTCCTAAGTGGAAATAAGATGCGGATAAAAAGATTTGGTGGGATTTTTCTCCATTTTATCTTCAGAAATTACTTTTGGATTTCCTTAAAGATATCCCTACTTATACTGTGGCATTGTTTTAAAAAAATAGCTAATGCATTGTAAGGGCCGTGACACTTTAGTAAGACCAGTTCAATACATAAATAATTCAAATAAACCTAAATAAATAATAGTTGAATGTACTGAATTGATATATATTATATATCATATTAATGATCGGATATTTTTGGTGATTAAATATTGTAAATTAAGTGCCTAAAACAATTTATGTAAGATATAAATATATATTGTGTCAGGTAGATAAAGAACCTAAACATTTGTTTATTTAATAAGAATTAATTATAATTATAATTACTGATACGATATGTTTTAAAAAATATTTTATTTTGAATACGCAATGTTTTAAGTTACATGATAAATTTTATTGGTGAATGTTACAAAGATTAATATATTCTTAAAAACAAAACGCATAATTCTAACGGTCTCACTGAGTAAGTGCCAAACCATTCTCTTCCGTTTACGTTTAGATATATCAAAGGTTCCAGTTCAAACAAGGAAAACATAATTAATTACTTTTATGAACTTTGTTGGGCTCTCAAACGGACTATCAAAAGGGAGATAGTGTCGAAGCTAGGAAGTTTGGTTTGGAGGGAGGGTGAAGAAGTACTTGTAAAGGGAAAGGGTGAAGGGATGGGAAGTACTTTTCATGCAAATAAAGTCAAATTTAATATTAAAAACAGAGTACATAACCTCGGGTCTCACGATATAAACTGATGAATTTCCCTTTCAGTGTATTATAACTTACAAAAGACAAGGCATAAATGTGAGTCCCCTGAAATATTTTGTAACCGTGCTATGAAAGAGATGTTAGAAACATGTAGTGGAGAGGGAGATGGGAAAAGGCTTTTATTTTATTTGTTTGCTACAAGAATTGAGAGAAACGACATTACGTTACGGTGGGGAATGGAGTGAAATCTAGTTAAGGGCATTATTTGTGTATTCTATGTATTAATAGATGTTTTTGGTAAAAAATAAAAAAATAAAAATTCACCAGTAGAAACATAGTTTCATTTTCTTCACATAATGATATTAACAATTGTTGAATATCTGTCGAGTGTGTCCTGAAATTTAATGACAACAATTTCTATTCACTTAAGAAGTTTCTCACCTAATGATAACATTCTAATAACAAATATTCAACAACTGTTGATATCACCATGTGAAGAAAATTAAACTAAGTTTCTAATAAAAAAGTGTCCTTATAAAAACTACAAAAACCCTTTCCTTAACTCACTTTCTCTACCTCAAAAACTTTATATAAAACGTGATTTTAATAGATTATTACAATTAATACTATTGCATCGTATAATGCATTTTATAAATGGTATCGTTATTACAGTAGCGGCTATATATAATTGGTACAAAGATAAGAAAAATTATATGAATAAAGAAAAAACTTTTTATATTTCATAAAACGCTTTAGTTTTACTGTCGGTTTTCAAACAAATCAAATACGATGTGTTGGTGACAACAAGTATGTGAGCACTCAGACACTGCACATTTACTAGTTACATCACTATGTAACAACTGGGCGAGGTCTGATTAAAGCAAGAAGTAAGAATCAGCCACTATATTATTATTAGCACCGCGTCTTACTACTCGTTCAGGTTGTACGCACTTACGCTAATGTGTAGTGGTAGGGTGATTGTAAGATGAAATGAAGGACCTACAGTTTAACGTGGGATCCGAACCACGGTGGAGGCCTGGCATTCCCCACGTTCACAAGATGTCTTGTCAGAGGTGAAGGAAGGGTTTGGTAATCAGATAAATCTGTGCCGGGACCGAGGATTGAACCCCGGACCCCCAGCATATAAGTCTGACACCTTACCCCTAGACCGCCAGGTCACCGAAGCCTTACTATACAGGATGTTAATATTAACGCTGAAAAATTTCGGTTTGATATTGTTTATAAGGGAGAAAGGGGGGCGTGAGCATAAATAAGGAGTTTTGATAAAGAAACACGTTTTTGGTGTTAAAAAGGCTCGGTGCTATCAGGCATCAAAGTATTGTTAGAATTTAGGTTGAAATAACAAGATTTTATCCATTAGTGTTTGTCTCTTAACTGATTTATAGTTTCATTTTAATTTATTGGCATTAATAAAACGAGTGAAATATAATTAACTGTGAGATAAAGTGAGATAGAAGACATCACGAATTAAAGGCGTTCAAATACCTAAGCTATTTTCAACATTTTTGTTGTTATTAAACTATTTATATTATATCAATTAAACCTCTTAAATAAATAATTTTTCTTATTACTCTTATATTTTCAATACTACTTAAAAAAAATACCATCGTGGTTATTGAAATTGAATGGGTTATTAATAAGACTAATGGTAGTTCAAATAGTTACGTTAAAGTTTCTCGTATAAGCGATAAAAATATTAGATAAGGTACTTAATGATTTTTACTTTAAAACTAAAGTTTGGTGATCAAGTCGGTACAAACAGTTTCCGAGCCAAAAAAAGGCAGGTGGGAACTCGTTACTTTAATGCTAGATGTAAAACCCAACAGTGAGTTAAATGGGTTTTGAAGTCACCGGTCACATTTTAATGCTGAATAGTAGTCATAGAATCCGGTTTTGAAGGGAAGCATAGCTTGTGGAAGTATAAATAAAGTCACACACACATAATTCACATAATTTTTTTCAAGGATGGGGAGATCTAGGTTCGAATCTCGGTCGGGTGAACTGAAGGTGGTTTTACCTAAATGGTTTTTCACTTTCCCTCCACACAAATATGGGTTCACTTCCTCTAAATTCAACCTTCATAATTCCTATCATATTAGCATAATTAGTACTTAAGCGTATCACCAGAATGGGTAGTAAGATGTGGTGGCAAAATTTAATATTAACTATTTTCAAAAATATATGAACGAATACGTAGTCATATTATTTTAATTTGTTTTATTTTAACACGTAGATTTGGATATTTTTTATATTAATCAAGACAAGTTTACATTATAATATTTAAAAAAACGCACAACTGCTGTGGTATGTATTTAAAAATGCTTTATGCTATTGGCTTAAAAATTCAATAAAACTTCAAATTCTGGATCATATTTATTAGGACATGTTTAAATTTGAATTTGTACCATAAAACCATTCAAATTATTATCTTAACTCAAGATTTCCAACACAACTTACATATCTAATAAAAACATTTTAAAAATCAGATAACAAATTAGTTTAAAAGAATTTTTATTTGGTAACTATCACTAAAGTTGTTGCGTAAGTATAATGAACAAGTAAAAAAAAATCGAAAATTTCGCAACTTTTTTTTCAAAAAGTTGGGTTGTAAAAGTTTGTTTCAAGTGGAAGAACAGCCTACAGCTCAATCTTACTAACCACACATCCCAATCCCCCTTCTTCTTAAAGTGTCCCAAACACAACAACCCTCTCCTCTAGGACGCCTCACCCCCCAGTAAATAAACTTTCACAACAAACCACCACCAACTCACCCTACAACCTCTTTAAACCCTAGGTTTTGTCAACTGCGGACAGCTTCTTTGGACAACTTTGAGAATTATAATGTCGTTTCACCCTCTCTAGACACTTAAGGGTAGTTTTTAGTGTCACGACCCTTTCAAGAAAAACGTGTGCACGCCTTGTTCTTACTCATTTGAGGGCTGAAATAAGAAAATAGCTAGGAACTTCAACCAGAAATATCAATAGAAATTATAGAAATGGGATTAAAACTCATTAATAACAACATCATCACTGCACTTATAGAATAAGGGAAGGGTGTTTAGGTTTGATATTGAAGACTGATACGTTTTAAGTTAGTTAAATCTCTTTCAGGGATGGGAGGATTTAATAATACGTTTTAATCCCATGCCTTTCACTTTTGATATTTCATAAATATTTTATTTTTATGATAAGAAACAACTTTTTATCATTGTATTGGCAGTTCATAATTCAAAACATACATTATTGGCGACTGTCTATGATGACATAATAAAAAAAAAAAACTTTTTTGAAAGAAAAAAAATTAAATCAAATATACAATTTATTGATGTGTAAATTCCAAAATGATATAATTTAAAATATAATTTGTATATTGGTTGTGATAATTTTGAACAGATGAGATCATTTTAATGAAGAAGACACTCTGTACACCCTAATGGGATTTGAACCCCAACTTCCTCGTCACCAACAAACCAGACTATATGAGCCTGACACTTAAGACTACGTGTCCACTGTAATGGGTTACAATAATTACTATTGGGTGGGTCAATCCAATTTATTTTTTAAGTTAATATTTATGTACTTTGTGAATTTCAAAACAAGTCGGAGAATGCTCTATGCATTACGTGAGGTAACAAAATCTCAGAGAGACGCGAAACACAATTAAGTTTACTCGCTCTCTGTATCCTTCGTGACGACCAAACTCACGAGTCGTACAATTCCCCCACAAATAATTTAACACTCTCAGATGAAACCGATCCTATATTAAATTTTCTGAGAACAAAAATATACAAACTTTATTAGACCCCGTACGAAGGTGTAAGGGTTATAGTATTGATATAGCATAGGTCTAAAAAAAATCGACTTTTAAATGAGTTTTATTTTTAATAATAAATGTGAAATTAAATTCTAGACACGTGAAAATAAAGCAGATAATTTATGTATAGCCAGTGGAAACTTTTGGATTATTGTCTAAAAGGATAGGCCTACTTGTAAACTATTTTGTGAGACTCTCCACCCGTTTGACCAATCCCACATATTTCTCAAATTACAAAGTACTTATTGGGTGCGTATAAATAGGCCATCCTTGGACAAATATATAAAAATCAGGTGTTTGGAATAACTAGGGATAAACCAACCATCAACAGCTCAAGATATAGCGAGTATGATGTTTAACATTTTAGTGGAATCACTTGACAGATTTGGAAACAAGGTCAAATGGGACACACGTTTATTATTTTTGTTTCTCCTATTCACCACTGAAATGGGCCTCACATGTTACGATACACCCTTTATGGTGGAGATTCAGAGTTCAGCCAATCCCCCGTTCGACCTGAACTGCTTGTTATTCTTACACCCGGAGATTGATCGACTCTCAAGATCAGGGCCACCATGAGGTGGGGACTATTGGTACCAATCCCGAGACTTCTAGAAGCCTCGGCCCAAGATAGAGAAACCAAACTTTTTAAAAGAATTGTAAAATATGAAAGAAAAGAAAATCGTGATAGGCGATAAAATGCCTATCCATACTTGGGAACGGTGCATACCCATCCCACTAGCTTGGAGTTCTTCCGGAGGATTTTAATGGCATCTGTCACAATGATATGGTGATGATTCAGTACAGTCTTGTCCTTCGTTTTGAAGTGCTAGGAAGTTTCATGGAGTCTATTATTTTTGACTGAAACTAAATTTAGCACGTGAAGAGAGTCTGTTATTGAATCCAGTTCAATTCATGTTTAAGTATCGTAACATGCGCGTAAATCTCATTGATGAGATACGTATTAATTTACGTGTATTGTTTTTGTTTTGTAAAAGTGACGATCTTTTTATTTTCAAATAAAACATTTAAAAACCAAATTTGAGCAGAGGTTGTTTAACAAATGGGAAAGGATGGGTGACATTTCTACCCAAATTAAGAATAAAGTTGTCTCCCTTAATATTTATTTCCATCCCCTTTGATATTCTAAAAAATTAAACTGAATATGGTCTTGTATCTAGCTACAAATAGCTTCTGAAAGCATCCTATTTTCCAAAATTTGCTAGAAGATGCCTACTATAAATAGCTTCTGGGTGAATATAATTACAAAGTAAAAACTCTTTGTGAGGACCACTCCACCACTTTCTAGAATCTTTCAATTATAAACAAAATCCAAGCAGGGACCAACCCAAATATCTTTTAGAGGCATTCAATTTTTTTTAAATTGATGGGTTAATAAATACCACTTCTAAATACATAATATCAAAAATTCTCCAGGAGAGTATCACTCAAAATAACATCTAGAGCTATCAAAATTTCCCATGATTTATGGAGGATTTTCACTCCAAATAGTTTATAGAGAAGTTTAAGTCCCTTTATAGGCCTCTGGCCCACATATAGTGCCACCTATTTTTCAATCAATTAATTGTATCTGTACAATAAATTGATCATTAGATAAATTTAATTTTTGGGGGATATTTCTTTAAAGATAGATCAACACTAGCAACTTAATATTTGTGGTTGTTTGACAATATCTTTAACTTTTATTCTTGTTTTTAATCAGAGGTGGCACTCTGTACCACTGCCCATACAAGTAGTACTGTATTGTGTTGTTTGAAGTGTTTTTTTGCTTAAGAATTTATCCAAGGATATTTTGGAAGCATAAATGCCAGTGTTTTATTCATAAAAACTCTATCTTAGTTGTTTCACAGTAAAAATGTTTAAAAAAAATATTTTAAGGTTGAATTTAGTGACTATATCATATCTAACACTTAACCTAACATATAAGCGTGACCTCCACCACTTCTCTCTTTTGACGCTCACACAGAGGTCAGGAAGCGGGCCCCAAAAATAATAACCATGAGGTCACAAGAGGAACATATTTTATTTTTGATAAATTACAATGATGAAATGAAATATGAGTACATTAATGGCTTAACCAGCCTTCGCTTAGTCTGTCAAGGTGCAGACTAAGCCGTCTCGACATACAATATACTTCTTGTTCCACAAGAACGTAGAGTGATATTTTGAAATGAACATTTAAATTTGGCGCCTAAGTTCGCGCTAACGTTATCAACTTTAACAAAAAACTTGTAAAACATAACCTCGCAACTATAAAAAATATTATAATTAGTTAGTTTAAATATTATAAGTTGAAGTCCCAACCATGACCGTTGGAGACCTATCCTAAATTACTAAATAGCCTAAACTAATAACAATGCTCGAAGAAGTATAACAAGTTTCCCAATCTCCCGTTGCGCCTGTAATATAAATTAACTTTACTATACAAGATGCATCTAATTCTAAAAAAAATTCATATCCCAAAAAAATTACCCTAAACAATATTAAATGTTACATAGATGAACCAGATAACAGGTTCGGGCGCGCCTACCGTAAATAAATAGAACTAAGCCAAAGTTAATCTCCCCAGAAAGTTACCAACAATTGATCGTGGACCAGCCACGTCAGATCAAAATAAAAGGTCCCCATTAATGAAATATTAAAGTATTGCCAAACAGTAATTTTGAAAAGTATTCCCTCCCCATATTTAGATCCAAAGAGAATTTTGATAGATTTTACTAATATTATTCCAATCAAGCGCCCTCACCTGGTAAAGCCAGTGGTACAATGAGTAATCCTATGAAGTAACGGCGGTCGTTATATACAAACAAGTTCTCAGTAAAGGGGGGGACGGAGGGGAGGCACATAGAACAAAGGAGGGGTAGAGAGCAGCGCTCCGGCACGTACGCGGAGATGCCAGAACTTGCCAGGTTAAGCTGGAACATTCCAGGGCCGGATGTTTGCCAAGTCAAGTTGGCAACAGTATTTTCTTTTGAGGTTCTGATTTGGCTCTCGCCTCGGTCAGTCGTAGTTGCCCAAGCGAGGAGAGTGGATGCGTCGCAGCGAGTACGTACGTCCCATTTGACGGGGAGAGGCATCGGTCGGACTTGGCGAAAGTTGGTGAGAGTTGGTGAGCCTTGGTGAGTTAGACAACCTCCATATTATTAGGTTGTAGTGTGTTGCATATCCTTTGTTTGGAACATCGTTACAATTTAACTTAATTTTTTCCAATATATATGAAAAATAAGGATAGTTTGTGTAAATGCATATCTTATGATTAAAAAAATATATGAACATATGAGTAATTATATTTATCTTAGATGTTACAAAGAAAATCTTTACTATATGTCACAAAAACATGCGTTATCAAAACAGGAATAGCAGTTGTTCAATGTAAAACATATACATGTATAAAGCACAAGTATAATGTTATTGTTATTTATTCTCTTCTAACCTAAAACACAAAGTATCAATTTTAAGCATAATGTATCGTGTTAGATCTTCAAAATATGACCAAATAATTACAAAAAGGATCACTATAGATTTATGTTAGTTAATCAGAAGACAGGTGGTTTCGCTTCAAAGAAAATCTTTCACCTGGGAAACTTGGCAAAGGGACAGAAATGAAACAAACCCGGTACCCATATAATATGTAAAAAATAAAAAATAAAGGTCCAATGTAGGTATCCATTTGCCAATTTTTGGCACAAGGTTAAGATGCGCATTTTGCAAACCAAGAAGTATTGAAAAGGCGCAGGCTGCAGTTTGAAGCATGCAATGTAGCATTATGCAAAACATGCCCCAAACAATTCCATTCTTCAGCTATAACATTAGACTATTTAAAATTTTTAAATATGATTATAAGTTGTGTGTTACTATTACAAAATTTATCTGTACATCGAGTTTTTCCATATTATGTAAAACAGTAAAGTCAAACAATCATATGTTTTGAATATAAATATATGTTGGTCGATAAACACATTGATAATAAAGAAACAATCACATGTTGAGATATGCATTTTCGTTTTCCTTGATTAGCATTATTTTTCTTATTTTTATTCCACATTAATTACAGTGGTCCAACATGTGGATCAGTGGATACAGGCTGTTGGTCACGTCCCATATGGCCACTGGTCCACATAGAAACCACCCCTTAGAAACAATAATAATAGTGCGTGTCTTGAGTGGATCCTTAGATAGTCTAGATGTGTAAAATTAAGAGAAAAAAAGTTTTACCAAGAAAGTGGTCTTTTGCCCTAAAAGGGGTTAAGAATTCAGACGAAGGCCACTCCTAATATCGTATAAGAGTATACAATTTTTACTTTCTCGCTATCTTTATAACGCTACGGATTCTTTCCAGATATAATATTGCTGTGATAATATTTCGGTTGTCTATAGCACCGTGGTCGAGCGCCTATCATCTCTGTACGGAATAGATACCGTTTAGCTAGCTGTTAATTGCTCCGTGGTCGAGCACTAAACAAATCGGTATATTTAATAAATGAAAGAAAGAGAACTATTAATGGCTGTTGTTTCACACGGTTTATTCAAATGACATATGTTAATTACTGATACATACTCCAATTAAATGCTTGTGTCAGTGCGTTTTGTGCTAGACTGCTACTTTGTAATTTTTAGTGCGATGATAATGCTATTTTCTTATATTTGTGGATTTGTTGTGCGAGTGCCCTTAACCATACGCACTAGCTAGCGGCTTATATATGACATACCCCTCGCCTCCTGGTCCCCTCGTCAACATTTAAAAAATTAACTAATATAAAGAGTTCTGGTGACAGGTGTTGTGAAGGCTAGCTTCTTATTGGTATAGGGAATTGGCGTCCTTTGTTAAATACTGCGAAGTTTTTCTTTTGACTGAAAAAATTCTATAAAAAATATATTTTAATAGTGTAATCTTTTTCATATTATTTCTGAAAAGCGCGTGTTTCTTCATGGATGAATCATAAAAGGATACTCTACACATGTTACTTTAAATAAAAATTACCTTCATCTATGACTTTTTACATATTTTAGAGGGATCCAAACCAATATCATTAAATCTTACAAGTAGAGAAAGTATTGTTACTGTCAAAAAAATCAAACTCAATATTTTGATAAATCTCGACATTTCAAAACCCCACAAATCCGAAAAAGATTTATGTCTCTCTGTCTGTCTGTCTGTCTATACATAGACTAGAGCCTAAACTATTTTACCGATCATGTTAAAACTTGATATCTAGGGTTTACATAGGTTTGCCCCAAGGGATTTTTGGAATTGGACATATAACCCTAAAATTAAGGGTAGCTCATTGAAAGGTAAAAAGAGAAAAAGTCGATTATATCAAAATTGGCTATAACGATTTAGATTAAAATTCGTATCTAGTTGTTAATTATGATTATAAATAAACTGGCTATTTTCATTTTCCCATGAAAATGAATTTTAAGGTACTTTAAAGAAGCAGAATCTTCCGTATCTCCTCAACTATTTGCGATACTAAATAACTTATCATGGCAAAATTGTAGTACTATTAAAAATAAAAAAATGTATATGAAATATATTTTTATAAAACCAACATTTTAGAGATATTGGCTAATATATTTATATAATTTTGTTAGCTTTAGTTGTAAAGAGATACTACTTAAGTTTTAACGTAATAATTCTCCAATTCTATAGGGTAATTAAATATAAGTAAGTTTCTCAAAAGGTTTATGTTGTTTTGTACAATAAAGATCTATCTCTATTTTAGACTAAATAGTCAATATTTAAATTTTTATTGATCAAAATTTATAAATGAGGATTTTAATAGCATTGCGATGGCATGAAGATTTGCAACACCTAATAAAATGTCGACAATTTTAATATGAAGTTGAAATTTTAATATGAAGTGTTGGGTCTTGTGGACCCAATATTAATCTTTATTATCGATCCAAACACACAAATGAGGACATTAATTCTTTAAAAATAAAATTATAAAATCTAAAATTGGGGATGAAAAAAATAGTTGTACATAATTATAGTGAAATTTATGCTTGGTTTTACTAATGTATATCATTTCGTTTCACATATATGAGTTTTTAGTAAATATATCAATTTTAAAACAATAGAGCGAGAAATTCCATGTGGATTTATGTACCATTTATTTTTCTAATTGATGGCTAGGTCCATTTAAAAATAATATTTTAATGCACCACCCCTTTACCACTCGACACCCTCCACAGTTTAAGAACTGCTGGATTAAACAGTTTAGTGAAGGAAATGAAATGTTCACAAAGAGTAGTGTAACGGCTTTGATGTCCCTAGTAAACCGCCGTTTTTAGCTATGGGAAAGGTAGAATATAGAGGGAATCTATCCGCAACTGTGTGGATGAATAATCGGAATCCATAAAGAAATTAAAAAAAACTGTACACCCTGTTAAGATTCAAGTCCCATTATATTCGTCAAGACAGACTAGATGAGCACGATATCTAGTACACATGTTCATCGATGTGGGGGGGGTGGGGGGGGCAGAGTTTTATTTTACTTTACTGGTTGTTTTTAATATTAATCTAAATAAAGATTTGTGCGGGATTTTTGTTGCAATTTGATTAGTTAGCAAAAAGCTAAATATGGTCCGACATTAAATCTACTTGATACACTTATTAATGAATAAAATAACTTCAAAATGTTGAAGAAAATAGGACAAAAGGACAGAAAATTAATCAAGGCACATTATGAAAGACATAAGAAACTAGGCTGGATGGAACAGATTTAGAAGCTCAAATTAAATAAAAAAAGTATAGGGCAAGGTTTTATATTGTGACCATACATCTTTAATGCATACATCAAATCTTCAGTAGATTAAATATGTGAAAGAATGAAGGATGGAATATAGATACATTAATAAAAGACGTGTTAATATTGGTGGATGACATAGAACAGCTTTTATATTAGAATCGAAAAAGATTTAAAATTCCCTGGGAGAAATGAAGTGGTTGTATCACATATAATGAGAATCAATATTAAAAAGACCAAAAGTAACGGTTTGCAATAAAAACTGGTACACACAGGTCAAAATTAAATAGTGTAGAAAGACTTTATAAAATGTAAATGGAATTCTATAGTTAGGAAGCAGAAAAAAGATATATGGACGTTTTACAAATATAGAATGCAACAAGCCAAGAAAGAATTTCTCATTAAAAAAAGAGCATGTTGACAAGCAAGAGTATACATATGGATAAAAGAAAATAATTTTTGAAGAGCTTTGTTTGAAGAGCTTTGTTTGAGGAACTGCACTATACGAAGGTAAAACGTTGATGGTAATGACAGCAGAAGAAATAATAGAAATACTACAAATTTGGTGTTATAAACGAATGATGAAAAGTTGGACAAAACGGATTACTAATGAAAACAAAATCAAAGAAGAGCAGGAGAAGAAAGACAATTCTGGTTGGGGAAACTTCTTAAAGTAGAACCACATTTATTGGTTACATAATGTGACATCAAAGTCTTCTTTAGACCAACATAGAAGGGACTATTGAAGGAAAGAATGTTAGGGGTCAGCCAAGGGAAATATTCATAAAACAAGTGATGCAAGAGTTGGTTGTATATATATATACAACCAACTATTACCAACTATATATAAAAAGATATATATATCGCTACTTGAGATTGAGAAAGATTGAAGAAGATTGTAAGAGAGGAATGAGATCTCTGAACTGCAGTAGGACTACCATTTTTCGTAACAAAAGGAATACAATATTTAAACAATGAGATTCAAATAAATGACTAGGAAATGAATCAAAGTGTGAACCAGTGAACCTATTTTAACAAGTCCAGCCTCTTTTATAACCTCGGTTGTGCCACGCCCTAGCGCCCCCAACCTTCCTGTGATTCGTCACGTGGTTTGAATTTGAAACAATAAGTGACTTTTTTTAAATTTCGAATAAAATTCCGGAAACTATCTTTATTTCTCTCCCTCACTTCCTACTGTCCTGTTTATCAATGGTAACGAGTCTTGGGACCACCCGCAGGGAAGGGAATAATGTACACCCCGTTTACCTTTAACCGTAGGATGTATTACCTTGACCAGTTACACTATGGCCCTGTATTATAATATTATTTTATTTAAAAACTATAACTGTACTTGGGAATCGAACCTGGGACTTTTTACTTATGACACATATGCTCTTACTTCTGAGCCAGCCAGGAGTAGCACCGTATCCATTGTTAATTTTTCTCTTATTTTAAGGCACAACATGTAATGGACGTGTGGAATAATAACGCTGGATATGGAAATCGAACCCGGAACCTTTGGCTCAATACGCCAATGCTATCACCCCTGATTTATGCGGGAGTCGTCCCGTGCCCAGGGTAACTATTCACTCAAATTTTAAGGCAGAGTCTGTTATGGACGTGTTGAAAGAATTACCCTGGACACGGGACGACTCCCGCATAGCTCAGTGGTTAGAACATTGGCGTAGCTACTAAGCCAAAAGTCCCGGGCTAAATTCCTGTGTTCAGGTGTAGTTTTTCAATTTAAAAAATATTACATTTAGACAAGGCTATAGCCGTGATTAAAAACTATGATGGTTTGGCAGTTTAGACCTATCTTTTGAGCTACGCCATAGTGTAATCCATCAAGGTAAGCTTGCTACTTCTCAAACCAAACAAAGTATATGTGATCTGTGGCTACCGAACAATTCACACACAAAAAATTAAACAGGGATTTATTTGTTTGAATAAGTCAAAAATGTTATTTTTATACACCAAAGTAAAAAAAACCAAGCTATGGAACTTATTGAATTTATTGACGAAAGAGATTGCATAAAAGAGGACGTGGGTCGTGAGACATTGTAAGTCAAAATTCATATCACTTTGTGAACACATATTCGGGACACTGTTTGATTTTTCTTATTTACTCTGATAAAGATAAGTATCGTTTGGGAAACTAGACGGAATAAAGTTGTCCAAATAAGAAATTATAGACTGTATAAAAACTATTTTCATAAATAAAATATAAGCTTGTTGAATTTTGAAGTGAAAATAATGCATTATTTTATGAGATATATATTTAAATCCAAGTGGTTATATAAAAGTCAGTTTTTATTATGATATTCAACTTGATATAACTTACATTTTATTACCTCTAACATGTATTTTCATGCAATGCATTTTACCCTCCATCCCAAAACTTTAAATTATGATGTATATATAAATAAGGTGTGGTTTAGTGGTCAGAGTTACTTGCTACATATCCAGATTTCCCTAAATCGATCCCCGGCGCTTACAGATTGTATAGAAGCAGTGGGTTTGGAACGAGCTCAACTCAGCTTCGTAAGGACATTAAAATGAGAATTTGATCAAATTAAAAAGTAACTGTTCTGGTCTAAAAAATTGAGATTATCTCCTGAAGAATTAGCTGTGCTGACAACATGACACCCCTCATACACATAATTGGCTCTATATTTGCCAACAAAGGGTGGTCGCTTTGTTGGTATGGCTTGATTGTAGGCTTTGACATGAAGTTTACTTTTTTTTATTATATAAAGAAGGTAGAGTTAAATAAAAAACATGCACAATCGTTTACGTGATGGTAGAGAAATAATCCAAATGTTAGTGGATAATCAGATAAATGTTACCCTTTTTTATGTATGTGTAGTTTTTAAATATTTTGTTTGCCGTATTTACTATCTATTGGCACTGTACTTATAACTTAACTTGTATTTTAGGTAGGAAGAAGTACAATTTTAAATAAATGTAAACACTAATTTGAGTGTAGTATATTGTAAAACAATTTAATAAGACTCATCTTCAGAAGATACTACCTGGATTCGAACCCTTACCTATGTGCCAATGGCAATAAAATACATCCGTGTTACCCGAAAAACAAGTTAACCGAGCTAAAATGTATACTTAATTGCCCACCAACGTGGCTGACGAAGTCAGTAAAAAATATAAAATATATTTGTCAATCTATTATTTCAAATATGACGTACAATAGCTGCCGATGTTATTTTCGTTGAATTCATTTCCCCCTTTCATAAAACAAAATTTAAGTAGAGATGATTGAATCTTCCAAACCTTTCACTGAAAATGAAACACAACAGGAAATAGCATGTGTCATTTTCGAGAGCCGTAAAATTTATATCTAATTTTTGAACCGTGTGCGTGTTCTAGTAAAGAAGATTCCCTCTGACAGTTTGAAAGGATTCGAATGGAACGAACAGAAAACCGTTCAAATTACATTTCATTCGTATGTAAACCGTAATGTTTTTTTCCTAGATTAGGATTACTCTTTTAAGTTTTGAGGCAGGGTACAATTTTACAACGCCTTTGTTTTAATATTATCGCCATATATATAAACAATAAGATGACCTAAACCATTCATTTTATTAAAAAATGCGAGCTGATTGGTTGTCTTTCTCCATCTGTATTAATATTCGTTCTTCCATTGTTACACCAAACAAAGTCAATATTGATTAATTTATATTTTAAATAAAACATTTCAAACTAAACAAAAGAAAGACTTTTGTTCATAATAATCTATTAAAAATGATGACTGAAGCTTATTTTGCCTAGTAGAATTGAAAGCGATAGACAATTCAACATATATACATATTTATTATATTTTATACATACATAACTCAATTTGAGTAGAAAATGTTTTATTTATATTATTTAGGTAAATTGAGATTGAAAATAAATTACATCAATTTTTTTTTTTTGTTCTTTGATAAAATTACCATTTCAAAATGACTGCATAAAAAAAAGTATATTAAGACATCCCTTAAAATTGTAAATGTTAAAATAAAGAGTTTGTAAAAAAAATAATTAAAAGAAATTAAAAGTATTTCAAATTCATCTGAAGGGAACAAGTATTAAAAAAAACACTTAGCTGATTTTTTTTAAACTTCATTAAAAATTGTTATTGCTTTTTTATTTTTACTATCTCTACAAATTTTTCATAAAATATAATTGCTCATTGTCACAAACAAAAGTTAACTGTGTGAAATGAAAACCTGTTTTAAAATTGTTGCAAACATCTTTAATTAAAAAATGATTTTAGATCAAAATACATATCTACATTTTAACTAAACGCATTGGCATTAAAGTCTGAAGCTGTCTATAAACACCTTCTGGACAAACTTCAAAAACATATAGAAATACAACGGCATTGATCATAAATATTATTAAAATAAATATAAGGCCTATATTATTCCAGAAATTATAAACCCTTTATTAATATTATTATTATTTAAAATAGTCATTCTAGATTAAATTTTAGATTTATAAAAAAAAACTTCAGAAAAAAATTTTAACACTACTAGTACATAAATAAAACTCCAAATTAGGCATAAAATATTAAAAGGTTTCTTAAAGAATAGTTTTCACATAGATAATCAGGTAGTTTCGCACATATATTATTACTATAATTGATCGAACACTTTAACTACCTACCTAACTCTGGAAAAGGCAAGGTAAAACATTAAATCCTTAAAAAAAAAAGACATTGTAACAAGAATAGGGTCCAACTGCGAAGCAGATATTTTTGCCATTTGTTTGTTAATCCTGTTCTTTCTGTTTAGAGAGGACAGAGTTGGAGCTTATTAAGAAAGGAAAGTGAAACATATAGAAGAGTCAGGGCTCATTTTATTCGGGCACAGTATTCTGTAAATGGAGACTTTCACACTATTATACCTATGTATACACGGTCTGCGCGATGCTGCGGTCAGCAAGCGGACCCCAGTACTAGTTCAGGTTAATGAAGTGAGTGGACCAGCGGGTCCGCGTAGGATCCTTCGAGTCCGGGTGTTCGTGGACTTCAGGCAGGCGCGATTTGTGAAAACTTGTATCTGTGGCCAGTGGAGGACATACGTGAATGACACGGGTGACGTAGACATTGACTGTTACTGTAAGGCCCGGTGCCCATGAGCGACGTGCGCCATCCTTGCAGCAGCGTCTCTAACACTGCGTCACCGCTAAAAGCAGTTCACACAAGCGTCCTGCGTCTGGTGACGCTAAGTTGACGCCACGTTGCAACACCAGGAGCTACTTGCGTCTATTTGGACGCAACTCTCGGCCTCAGTCAGTTTGAAGCCATGGCTGTGATACGTACCTTCTTGGGAGTGGAAGAAATTAGGCATACTTATCTTTGATAACACAACCCTAGTATCCTGACATGAACTTATAAGTAATCTTAATAATATATCTAACAATAATGTATAGGAATTTTCCTAATATTTGGTATCTACTCATTATTTTATAAGTGAACAGTGTGGTTGTATGTGTTTCAAGTATTTTATAAATTGTTATTGTGAAAATGAATTGTAGGTAGTAACGTAACTAGTTTTAATACTCTTTTACTATAATTTCCGGACTATCTGGATAATCCAAACGAAATATGATCCCAGTTATTCCTTAAAACCGAAGTTCCACTGTATATAGAAAATATTTTTCCCCAATTCATAAAATCTTATTAGAATTTTTTTTTAGATAGAATTCGCCAAGCTACTTTAGCATTATGTCTTCCACTTCATCAGTATTTGTATGTCTCAGTCTTGCATATATCCATCCATGTTACTTGTTTGTTTTTCTGTGTTGGTATTCTTCTAGGGACGACTTCCAGATGACAGGTATATCCCGCTACTCATTGATAAAAAGTTATCTGTCTGTTTCTTCCTCCATTCTGACTCTACACTGATTACCGTCACAATGACGCGTGCACTGCTCTATGCCTTCACAGGGACTGACAGAACGCCGTGTGGTAGCGTCACCACCGTGTATTGCAGAAGCCTGCGTCACTGGTTTTGACGCAACACTGACGCCAAATTGACGCCAGACCTTGCGTCCCGTGTGCGTGTGAACTCCATCATTCAAATCAAAGTAATGCTGAGACGCAGCGTTACATGACTCGACTGCAAAGATGACGCACGCCGCTCGTGGGCACTGGGCCTAACTTGTGTGCTGCGTTAGTAATGAACCTGATCAGTGACCAATTGTAATATATTAATAATTATTATGTCATTTATAGTTATTAATTTGGTTATTAAAATAAAATTGTGTTATATTTTAAGTGTTTGTTTATCTACTTATATAATTACGTAGATATTTACGAACTTCTTAAATAATAATTAAGTAACTTAAAATTGTAGCTAAGTCAGCGAGTTTATTTGCTTTATTGTTAGTAGTGACAACCTAAAGTATTCCATGTGCGTTTTAAATCAACAATGTAACCCAATATTCTGGTAAGAGCTTGAGGTTCAGACGGTATGGTGTGAATGGCCCGCGACCCCTCAACTGCATGTTAAACTATACTTTTTATTGGTTTCGATCATTCATACTTTAAAGGCACAAAACTATTTGAAGAAATAAAATTAGAATTAAATTTAATATTTTCAACACAAATTTGGTTGCTTATTTAGATTAAATTGGCTAACATGCTTTATTGAGTTTTTATTTTATTTAATCTAATAGATCAGTTAAATTTTTCCAATGATGGGGAGATTAGATTTTGAGACAAGACCAGGTTTAGTGATCGTTATTATAATAATAGAATTCAATGTAAAGAATAGTTATAAATGTGAAATAGAAAATATGTTGTAAATGGTACTGAATCTAAGCTCAATTGAAAATTTGAGTAAAAATGCTGTCCTTATTATCTATGAGGATATTAAATATTAACCAAAAAAGAGTCAAAATGACAATGTAACAAATTAATTAATAGAATTTTAATATTAAAAGTGATGTAAAAGCAATGGTTTTGAAAATAGGATAGAAAAAATGTTGTGAAAGATATTAATCTTAGATCAGATGACAAATTTAACTTTAAACTACTGTCATTCACAATGTCTAAAAGGATATTAACATATTAAAAATGTGAGTCTAAATCACATATAATACAAAAAAAAACATATTAAAATACATGTAATAATAACACATGAGTCAAGTAAAGTTGAATACACAATATAATGACATATGACAAAGTGATAAGGTTAAGATAGACAATTGTCAAATGGGAGGGAATAAAAAATTGAATAAACGTGAATTGAAAAATTGAATTCTATTCTTATCTTGAAAGTGAAATTTTCTTGTTATTTGTAATGCTGGATGTAAATCAATCACTAATCGACATGTTTCGGTATAGTGAGGCAATTTTATCAGAGTGAGTGGTATAAAAATTATTGTAACGTTTTGCCTTCAAATCCATATTGTCTGAGTATATATATGCGGATAGCACGGATGGTTAGGAAGACGTGGCTTACATAAAAAACTTATTAAAATATCATAAGACTTCCTATTAAACACGATAATAGATACAAGCTTTTATCAATCTAGGTATCATATCAAAGTGCGTTTTTCTCTATTATTCAATTAATAATAGCGAAATTTGAATAATTATCAAGTTTTACACTTTTAAAATAATTATTTATCGATTTTATTTTAATATAATATGATGAAACGGTTTCACTGATATCAATTCCACGGTTTTACACTTTCTCGTGTCAATAAAAAATTATATCTATCGAGAAAGTTATCGACTTCAAGATTATGATTAATCTTTACGTTTTGTGTGTGTCTGAATACAACAGAGTGTATTTTAAAATTTAGTTTTTCAACATCTCTGTCTGTCTGTCTGTCTGTCTGTCCCTGGCCAAATATTTGAAATGGTTTGATGGATTTTGTCCAACTTTGATATTTAGAATTTATAGGGAAATACTCTGATGTTTTTGTTGTTGATCTTAACACTCAAATTTAGGGAAGTATACTGTTGTGATTTTTTGAAATTTCATATTTTCAAAATTTGCTCTAAAGAATTGGTTTAAAATTATTATCCAGGAACTGTTTTAGCTGACAAATAAAATTGTATGCTTGTTTCTTTGAAGAAAATTTGTTTAAAGATAGCTTACTAATTACTGATGAATGATTATTTTACAATTAAATATTTTAAGAATTGTCTGTCAGTTTGCTTCATAATTGGTTTCTGTTAAGTTTTAATATAACAAATAATTATGTATATATTTTTTTGTTTTAGAAAAATAATTTAATAATACTTAACTGATAATTTTTTTTTAAATTAATTTTGTAATTTTATATAAATACTTTGTTCAAAATTGATATTGGCAGATGATCTTACAATATAGTAAATAGTGTTTATTGGTTTTTATAAGGTGATTAAATTTAATATGATTTACAAATGACAACATTATTTTATATATATTTCTAAAATGGCCATTAAGATTGAGTTAAAAGTGGATATTAGATAATAGATTTCATGATAGACAAGAATATATATTTATTTTCACAAATTATGGATATAAGGCAAAAAGGAGAGAGTCACACTATACACAATTTCGAGAACAACATTTAAATAAAGACCCCAGCAAAAAAAAAAAAAGTTTAAATATGACAGAGACCTCATATAAAGTGCATTATAAAAGTATAATGTTTACCTAATAGATATAAGCACTAACTTAATTTGAACTAAAATGGGAATTTGCCTTTTTCTCCCTTTACCCTTCAAATACAAATCATTTAAAGGTAGTTTTCAAATAACTTATTTTTTATTTTTCAAGCTCTAATACGTTATATGAAATAGTTTGTATGATTGTTTCCTGCTTTTTATTTAATTTCTTGTATAAAGAGAACGTATTGTAATTGTGAGCATTTTTGTCTATGAGATTAAGATGAATATTTAAATCTTATGTGTAACCACACAAAAATTATTGGTTGCATTTATGTGGTCAGGGATAGACTGACAGACGGAATATCTTAAACGGTTTCATTGATTTTGTTCAAACTTGATATATTGATGTTATAGAGAAATATCTTGGAAAGTTTTTTTTTATTTGACTTGGCCCTTAAATTAAGGGTAAATAACTGATAAGATTTTTAAATTTATAATTTTTATAAAATTGCCTTCACGATTTTGTTTAGAATGTGTATCTGCGGATTGTTATAAATTAAAAATAAAACTGCACACTTTATTGGAACTTAATTTAAGGGTAAATTACCGATAATTGGTTTTAAAATTCTGAATATTAAAAAAAATTCTAGCAATTTTTACCAAATGGGTGTTTACTAAAAATCATATTTTAGTAGCTTATAGAAGACTGGATTTTGTAAAATTTAAATATTTAAAATAAAATGCAAGAAATTTTCTTCGTAATAGGTATCGAGGACTATCTTACATGATCAATAATAATGTATGTTTATCTAATTATTTTCTAAAATAATTTAAATTTAAGTGTAGTCTATTTATAGAACTTGAAATATGAAAATTTTCAAAATTGGCTTTTTAAAAGTTCAAAATGGCTATCTGGCAATCGTTTTTCCATGATAAATACGATAAAGATTTTATTTTAACAAATAAAAAATCAATTTCGGGTAGTTTACAAAAAAATTATTTTAAGATTTGAAAATTGGTAAAAATATTTAAGCAATTTGGTTTAAAATTTGTATACAAATAGTGTTCATTATGATAAACAAAATGTTTGGTTTTATAAGGCTAGCATATTTAAGGGTAGTATACTGAAAACTTTTTTCTTTAAATTTTCTCCCAAGTCAAAATACCAAATATCATAAAGTTGGTGACCTGGTGGTCTAGGGGTAGGGTGGCAGACTTCTGTGCTGGGGTCCGGGGTTCAATCCTCGGTCCCGGCACAGATTTATCTGATTTCCAAACCCTTCCTTCACCTCTTCCGTGGTTCGGATTCCACGTTAAACTGTAGGTCCTCCATTTCATCTCACAATTACCCTACCATAACACATTAGCGTAAGTGCATATAACTTGAACGGATAGTAAGACGCGGTGCTAATAATAATAATAATAATAATAGTCATACAATTTGTGCGATTTTGTCTTTTACATTTATTTAAAGTAAAATACGAATTAATAATCTCACCATGAAATGATGCCTGCTTCAAGCTGTGTATCTACCCAGGCTAGGCGTAAAGCTAGGTGTATTAGGTTAAGACTGGCGCTTTATGGACGTTTTCTACCTGTGATGTGCGACAAGTCAAGAGTAAATTTCCAATTTGTTTTACCCAATAATATGTCTAGTAGGATTCTTTCTGCAATTAAGTATATATAAAACGTCGTGAAAATAAATGTCCATATAGAATAGGGAACAGGTAAAAGGTAGTTTTGAAGTAATATACTCGTCATAGGAAGAGGGAAGTGTTATCAGAACGTAGAGAAGAAACTTCGAAAGGTGAACTGCTCATGTTCTTTCCTCTTTTTCGCGCAATGGCGTCCTAAGAGTGATGTGTCCTAGAAGGAATCAAGCTAAGATAAAACCCGCTTCAAAAAATAGCTTGGGAATCACCAAGTAAACGAAATCAATGAAATTAAAATTTGTAAAAAAACTTTCACCTAAACACTCTTTAGAATACTAACCATACCTATCCTATATGAATTTATTTTAATACTACCTCATGACATTTATAATATTGAACAAACAATTCCTGGTACTTTTTTAAATACTGTATGCTAAACGTTCTTTCAATACTAATTGCCTCAATCTTTTTCACGAATTTTAAATTACATAATTAACCACGCAATAACCTATGAGCGTTCGTTGTTTAACACACAAACAACGTCTTACTAACCGTTCGGGTTGTACGCACTTACGCTAATGTGAAATGGTAGGGTGATTCCGAGATGAAATGGAGGACCTACAGTTTAACGTGGGATCCGAACCACGGCGCCGGCCTGGCATGCCACACGTTCACAAGTTGTGATTAATACACGTCTTTTCAGAGGTGAAGGAGGGGTTTGGCAATCAGATAAATCTGTGTCGGGAGCACGGATTGAATCCCGGACCCCCAGCACAGAAGTTACACACAATCTGATTTTTTAATTTATTTGAGGTATAAAATGTTCTTTCTGAACTGACTTATTATATAACCTCACGAGAATGTATATTAGCGAAAGTGTAAGTACTTAAAAATTTGGCCAGGAAAGGTATTTTCCCACAACCCCTTTACCATACCTCTTTTAAATGCCAAAATGGAGATGGGAAGGACTGCTTTACCTCCACACCGAAGGAAACTGTGCTACGGAAATTTATTGCTAAAGAAAAATCCGTCAACCCCGGATGGATTTTAACACACAAACACCGGGTTCTGAGGCGAGCGATTTACCCCAAGACCACCAAAGTGGACGTAACTGATTTCAAAACCATTAAAATAACAATAGTTATTAATACTTATAATAATAATAATAATATTTAGCACCTAGTCTTACTACCCGTTCGGGTTATACGCTTTAAGTACTAATTACTATAATGGATTAGGAATTAGGAGGGTTGAATTAGAGGAAGTGAACCCGCATTTACGTGGAGGGAGAGTGGAAAACCATTTAGGAAAAACCACCCCCAGTTCACCCGACCGAGATTCGAACCTCGATCTCCCCGTCCTCAGCAGTCGAGCTCAACATGACAAGCGCGTTAGCCAAATACGCCACCGAGGCGGGTCTTAATACTTATAAAAAAATTGTTATCACAAATAAGTATCCCTCGAAGTGTGGGTTTTATTCATTATCGAGTTGCTGATAGTGAGGAAGGGACTAAAATTTGTTTGATTTTTCATTTAAAGATTATAGATTTATTTAAAATATGGTAGAGTTATTAAACTTGCCTCAATTCCATTGTTTTTTAAAAGAAGATCATAGAAAATTACACTAGGAAACACCGTCTGTATATTCATAATCTTTTCATTAATTTGTATTACAAAATATTTTCAATTTTCACAGGAATGGTGTGGGATGCCATCTTGTATTTAAATAATTTTAATCTGTCAACTATATTTTTTGTAGCATGTATTACTGCCCGTCCAGGCTACTCCCATTTAACAGATATTGGTTAGTGTTTAGGAAGGGAGTATTTAGAAAATATGTATCCAAATTTAGGTGGAATAAATTTGTGAACCCATTTAGGTAAATCCATTTTTAAATAACTTTAAGCTTATTTGAGACTAGCAATCCTGCACGGCGTTGCCCATGACCTCCTGTGGTATAAGAATTATATAAGCCCCTACATCCCCATAGTGCCCGATTTGCCATGACAATCTCTGAAACTTAATTCTAAATCAGATTAACAATATTGTCTTGAAACATTTGTTAAAAATAGATTAATTAAAAAGCTAATCAAAAATATTTTAAATCTGGCTTCTAGGTTCATTCGGACCCCATTCAGTCCACCTATGTTAAGAATTTCAGATATTTGCGTGCCGTAGATTTGGATGGGCATCGCACTCAAACAAACACACAGACACACACTTTCATTTATTTTATATATATATATATGATTAAAGCTCTCCATAGCCATCAATCTAGAGTAAATAAGCTTGACGTTTAGTAACCGCCCCTACCAATGCGTGAATCAAATAGGATTTTTTAGTAAAGCATCTTTCTACCCGTTAATATGTACGCATATGTAATGATGATGATGATGTATTATCGTTGATGAGAGTTGAATTTATAAGACGTGTACCCGTATTTCTCGTAGAGGGAGATTGGAAAACTGCCCTAAGAATACTCAACTGTGATTCAAAACCCAATATATCCATCGTCAGTGATCCAGTGTATTGGGAGTGACACCTTAGACTATTCAGCCACCAAATCAGATATTGAATAGATAATTTATTGAATAGGAAATGTATAAAAATATAATATTTATTTAAACAATTGATATGTTGAGAAACAGTTATTAAATAAAGCTATGTATTTTATCTGGGGTAGTACTTGATATATTTTGCATGAAATAATCACACACTTCCACCCTCGGTCACTAATCCACGTTTCACATCCTCCTAAGTGAACTTAGATCCGTTCCCTAATAAGTAATCTAGATAAAGTTCAACGTACCTCAACCGGGAATAAGACGGGGTACTCATGCGATGATATTACAGCTCTCAACGTAAGTAGGTCTCTCCTCCACCTCTCACCACCCCTCCCCCCTCTACATGTCCTAAAGCGCAAGTCCCCAAACAATATTTGTCTACACTTCGCGTTGTATTATTCACGACGCGAGACGTACAGAGGTAAGCCCTTGTTTGCATCCTCCTCCCAAAACCCCCCCTTACTTTCACCTCTCTCCTCACGTCATCCTTTATTTTACTGTCCTACTTCTCTCTCTGTCACACACACACACCGTGGTAATTTACGTATGTGTCGCTATCTAACAACACGGCTACAACTATTCTTGAGAAGGACGCAAACTTATATCAACAGTCGTAGTTAATCTATTCTCCTTTCTAGTACACTTATCAAGATATCCTTCTCACCTCACGGGTGGTGGATAACTTAAGGTAGGGATATAAAGAAAGCGAGAAAAGGCCACTGTTTTTTTATATCTTTTACATCCAAACATTTTTTTTTTGTCAAAATAGATCAAACATTGCTTCAGTAAAAATACAAAACTTAATTTTCTTCACATAATGATATCAACAGTTATTGAATATCTGTCAAGGGTGTCCTAGTGAGCCCTCGCTACGCCTATCAAGTAGAAGAAGTGACGTTTACAATTACAAAATTATAACAAAGGTTTGGATGTGGGGAATGCCAGGCCTCCACCGTGGTTCGGATTCCACGTTAAGCTGTAGGTCCTCCATTTCATCTCACAATCACCCTACCATTACACATTAGCGTAAGTGCGTATAGCCCGAACGGGCAGTAAGACGCGGTGCTAATAATAATAACAGAGGTTTGGGAAGGATTAGACGTAATAGAAATATACAAGTATAACAAATAAGTTAATTCAAATATAAACAAGAGAAATAAAATTACGTTTTAAATAGATATTAGATCAAACAGTGCATTGTTATTAAAGAGAGCTTTGTTCAGTTATCATAGTCGTATACTGCTTGATAGGCAGGAATAGGAATATGCTCCTTGATTACTAGGAACTAACAGAAGTAAGATTGAACATATAGTTTAGTAACTATATAAATAAGGACCAACACTCATACTCCTACGAAGGAGCGTCTGCCTCAACATAGAGGTAGTCAAAAATAGGCAACAAATATTAATTTAAACTTGAGTCACAATAAATAAAGACAATCCAGCCTAGCTAATCCCAGAATAAGAACTTAGGTGTATTTTAATTAATAATAGTGAAACTATAGGGAATGAAAACGAGGGGTATTGGATCCTAATTTTATAGAGTTACTATGAAGGAAGTTAGATAAGCTAGCTAGCTTGAGTTAACTCCATAGATTTACTAAAACCTAAGAATAAAATCCTAGAAAAGGAACCAGCATATTACAAATAGTAAATGGTGAGCTATCAGACATCTATGCAGTTAAATTACAATGGCCGGTCAGTTTCTAATAAGTACTGCCTGGACATTCAATAGTATATGTATATTTCCACCCTAGCTTGGGCACCCAATACATAGTACAAACAATCATTGTTTTACTTAATACAAACGGTGCACTAATGGCCGCGGACAATGCACTATCCCCGCGGGCCACTACTACGAACTAGTAATGCTCCCACAGTTTGCGCACCGTAAATAGATACATACAAAAAAAAAATAGTGACTGATATCTGTCGCTGACCTAGCTAGGTCATTGAAGAAACCGATAGATAACCTGATTTCCACCATAAAGAGATGTTAAACATTCTCATACCGTTTAGGGAGTCATTATTATCCCCATATATATAAATATAACTATGTCTTAAGTACTTAGAAAAGGTAGTCAGACACACTGAAATAGTAAATAAAATCGTATGGACCGAGATAGAGAATTAAGCCCGTCATTCTAAACTAACTCATGTGGGCATAGGAAAATATGACAGAATATTGACAAACAACTATGTATTATGGACATAGAAAAAGAGCGTTAAGACTAACATTCAAAACTATGCCTTATGGACATTACAAATAAATTTAGACACTATGAAAAAAAACTATGTCTGATGGACAAAGAAAATAAAGTCAGACATTCTGACACAAAAAAACTATGTCTAATAGACATATCTGATGCTTAGGGAAAGCGTCAAGTTGGCGCCAAAAGAAGCCAGCGAATATTATCAAAGGCAGCATTATGTAAATCACCCTTATGTTCGTAACCACTTGCGCTAACTCTACACAACAGGACCGGATATTGTCTACGGCTAGTACCGATGGGTATTTAGATATAAATCTAACAAAAAAGTTATTTTACAACCAAGTATACATATTAATGTAAAATAGTATAGTTTCTTAACAAACTTTCGAAAATAAGTAATCAGTAAAACTGATCATTTATAATATATATTAAAAAATTAATTATCATTGTAATAAATATGTGAAACCCACTACATATATAAATGATAAACAAGATCATTTGAACATATTTTCAAAAATCATTCATCAGTAACTACTTTAAATTTGAAAGTTAAAATTAAAATTCAAGAAATGCTATGAAGTGTGAGCATGTAACATATAAATAGACTATATAAACTTTGAGCAAAATACATCAAACCATTTCGGCTGTGAGCCCAATGGCAGGCATACGTTCAGATAAAGGAACAGGCAAAATGTAAAACCCATTTGTATTCAATTAAAGTGCTCGTATCAGGACTTGATGTTGATGGGTTCAAACTTAGCCGGGGAGGACGGATTTTTCTTGAGCTTTAAAAATCCGTAGCATAGTTTTCTTTGGAGGGGAAGTAAAGCAATCAGTCCCATGTCGATTGTGGTATGTAAAATAACCATAGAATATGTGTGAAATTACCTTCACTGACAAAATTAATGGGCTCTTTCGCTCTTTTGTGATGATTTAATCAGCACGTGCACGATAAATACTTTAAATAAATTAATAAAACTAAAACCCTTTTTTTTTTTGTGGTTTGGAGGAATATATGTTTTCAAGATTCGTTATAATTTCGTGGATATTTTTTTCGTGATTATAATAAATCTTCTAGCTTAGAAAGTAGAAACATCAGCAAGCAGTATTATGCGTCTCAGACTTGAGAAAGGCAAGACTCAGATATCATTCCATGTTTAAAGTTATCACAGACAGACGTTTACATTTGACGGGGAGTCTCCCAAAGGACCAAAGCTCCGGAGGGAAACTTTCTCCGCCGAGTTGACACCAACGCGTCCATCGTTGCTAACCCTGATGCACGCAAGGTGTCTGGCAAGCGCTGCATGCATGTAGCTTTAACTGCTGCCAACTTGTTCCTACAAATTAACCGCAAATGTTGTTTTGCAACAAAAAACCTTCACGTAATTAAACACGAACATGGAGAACATAAGACCACAGCCCTCAACCTCCAACCGCTTTTAGTTTATTTGTTGCAAGATGAGAAATCTTGTAGGTGACAAACCAAATCTTTTGAAACCTAAGAAAATAAAATTATATTTTTTTAACTCACAAATATATATTTTTTGGTCTTAGCTTACTTTAATGTTGATTCACCTTTAAAAGTTTTTGTTGGCACCAATTCCTACTACCCGTTAGAGTTATATTCTTATTCACTATTTACGCTAGGGGTTTTAGAGATTAGATAGGTTATATTTACAGGAAGTGTACCCGCATTTGTGCAGGAGGATAATGGAAAACCATTTGGAAAAACTCCCCTCAGTACATCTGACCGATATTAGAATCTCAATCTACCCGTCATCGGCAGTCTAATTTACTGCGAGATTAGCCACGTGTTCACTGAAGTGGGTAACAACAATTATTGATTACAACAATCTAACCAACTTCGGTGACCGCATGGCCTAAGGCGTCACAATCCTCACAAATATACTAGACTGCCCATAACCGAGAGATGGTGTTTCAAATCCTGTTCGGGTTTACTGAGGGGAGAGGGGTTACATAAATGGTTTTTCACTTTCCCTACTGGTAAACTTCTTTTAAATTTAACCTTCCTCATCCATAGCTCACTAGCATAATTAGTACATACGCGTACACCAAGAACAGATATAAAATACCGGTTCTATAAAACATTGTATTTATATAATAAGATCTATGCGGTGTTTGTATTTACTTTCAGAGATCTTTCTCCCACTTGTCGATACCTTAGATCAGTGATATTCAACATTTTTAACTCGCATACACTAAGATATAATTTATCTTCAACTTTGTTATCCAAAATTGTTGGTGCACAATGCACGTTGAACATATTCTCTAACCTACACCACAAATAAAACTGACACTCCCAGATCCTTAACATCAGGGTTTCTTTATTATTATTAGCACCGCGTATTACTACCCGTTCGGGTTATACGCACTTACGCCAATGTGTAATGGTAGGGTGATTGTGAAATGAAATGGAGGACCTACAGTTTTAACGTGGAATCCGAACCACGGTGGAGGCCTGGCATTCCCCACATTCACAAGATGTATTGTCACAGGTGAAGGAAGGGTTTGGTAATCAGATAAATCTGTCCGGGACCGAGGATTGAACCCCGCCCGCCAGCCCGTCAGGGTTTCTTGCTGTTAACCATAGATTCGGCGGAACGGACCCTGGGCAATGTGACGGACGGGGTCCGGCATAGCTAAGACCCCTATAAGGCCATCTGTGTGTGAGGATGGTGATACTCCCTTCTCGACACACTAAGTGGTTGGTAGTGCATACCCGTGTCGCGGGGATAGCTGGTCAGGTCAGCTCCACGAGGTCCCCGCTGTGCAACCCCGGGCAGTTGGTCTCAAGAATGGGGCTCAGGGGGCAGCAAAGATGGTGGGTAAAGGAAGGCAAGGCGGAGTTATTCAGAACGAAGGTTGAGGAGACGACTGTCCGGAGGCTGAGCTCCTGACTTCCTCATGATGGGCGATCCCTAGGAGGAGCCAACTCCTCCCTCCATCCGGTCCCAGTGGAGGGGAGGTTTTCTCAAGTTACGCAAGGCAGGCTGGCATAGAAGGGCTGGTACTGGTTTTTTCGGGTGCTCGAGTACCCGGAATAGCACTTGTAGACTTCGGACCACGTCCGGCGTAAAGGTTCCGGTCCTGATCGGTCTCAGTGGTTTTGTATCATAAAAGGCCTCTGAGCCTAGGTACAGTATAGCTGGGAAGCCCTTTGGAGGGTCTCCTCGCAGATTTAGTTGGATACGGAATATGGAATACCCCCTAATGTTACGCATACTCTAGGTTTCATACCACAGCCCTAGAGCATGGGCATTCCTAGCAGTGGGCGGTTATAGGGGACACAAAGGGGACACAAAGGCGACAAATCCCCTCCCCCCCCTTCCCTTTGTATTTTGGTTTTTTGTTAAAGTTCTCCCCCCCAATATTGTTTATTCTTGCCTCGGATTAAGTCCCCTCCAATATATAATTGAATTGAATTGATGGATTTGTTTAAATGGTTTTCTTACTTACAGGACTTACTTAACATTGACCATATTCGTTTATGCGGATTGAACCGCAAGTTTGACATATTTTTAAATTTAACTGTAAAACATTATTGACAAACTGTATGTCTCAACTATGAAGCGTAAAGGGGGAAAGGGGAAGAGGAGAAAGTCCAAGATTAACTAAAATTGAGTTAGTCTTTCCATCTGTTAGAAAATCATGAAACCTTTCTAATGCAATTTAGATTATGATTAAAGGAGATCCTTCTCATAATTGCATTATTATTTTTTATAAAAAAAAAGTATTTGCTTGGGTCCTTATGGGCTTTGAGACACGAAAGAGTTTGTCCTGGAAAATGTGTGTAATATGTCTCCCCTGGCCCTCCCCCCTCTCTTTACCTTTATTTGGTTAATGACGTGGCGGTGTCACACACATACATATGTTTTGTACAAAATCAGAATCTATTATAATCTTTAAAAACGTTCTTACGTGCAATGAATGAAAGAAGTTTTTTGGTGACGTCAAAGTTCATTCAAATTGTTAGCTACTAAACATTAACTAATAATAATCTTGTAAGTAGTCAAATGACCAAATTTTGTTCAAATATTGAACAAATCTCTGAAAAAAGTATTTGAACTATTTGAGTCTGGGCTATTGTAGCTCATACAGAGTATTTGGATATGTAACTAAATATTTAGAGAGTAATTTTAGATTCGGCTTATTTATATTATTGGGTTGAGCTAGATCAAAATATGGATATTATGTAGTGAGTTAAGTATAGGGCGTAATGAGGGGGACTGGATGGAATTAACTCAAGATGGCGATAGAGTACTATAAGGGTGATTGGATATAACTAGTTAAAGATAGGGATAGGGTATATTGAGGTGTACTGGATAGAAATATCTTAAGATAGAGACAGGTGTCATACTTTTGTAAGTGCGGTAATGATCTTCCGAGTTCTAATGCCATAGAGTAAGTAAGCCCCTCAAGTTATGTGAAAATTTTGCTGACCGCGTCATAATGTGTATGAATTTGCATCGAAAGAGGGGGAGATTTGAAAGAAAAAAAACTATCCAAATACACCCAATTATGAGTATAACCATGATATCCCAATAAATGAAAAAAAAAAAGACTAAATTAGACTGAAGCTTGGTTCACGTGCCAACTAATTCGGGTTACGAAACTATAAACGTAATGAATGTGAACGATAAATTTTAAACTTTAAAGAGTTGAGATAGGAATTATTTATTTAAATGTTTGGGGGTAGTAACATATTTTTTTTTTACATTGGGAAAGTTTTCAATTGAAATTGATGAGAGGAGGATGGAGCTAAATTTTCATGAGATGCACTTTATTGTAATTAAATGGAAGGAGGGGAAGAGGGTGGGGTAGTTCTACTCCTTTCGGAATCTGTCCGATGGGACTTTCTCTATAAGGTTACTATCTTCTCCCTTGGGCGCTTTTTTACTATATATTTACTGATTCAAGGAGAAGTAAGGGTCTAGATTAGAATATTTTACTCAAACGAGAAGGATGTGGAATATATTAATTTCAAATGTGATTTAAATATCTATATATATTTAAAGAAATTAATGATATTTGCAAAACATTTGAATTGTCAATAAGGAAAGTTTAAGATTATTTACACAATAAAATTCCATTTTTAGTGAGGTTCAGTTGTACAATTGTATTATTATTATGATTATTATGATTATTAGCACCTCGTCTTACTACCCGTTCGGTTTATACGCACTTACGCTAATGTGTAATGGTAGGGTGATTGTGAGATGAAATGGAAGACCTACGGTTTAACGTGGAATCCGAACCATGGTGGAAGCCTGGCATTCCTCACATTCACAAGTTGTGATTAATACACGTCTTGTCAGAGGTGAAGGAAGGGTTTGGTAATCAAATAAATCTTCGCCGGGACCGAGGATTGAACCCCGGCCGCCAGGCTAGAAGTCTGAACACAATTGTATTAATTTAACGTGAAAGACCTAAATAAATGCGTAATGTGATATAGGACTAGTAATATAAATACCCAATATTTTATTAATATTTGGAGAGATTGGTAATAATAATTACAAATTATGACACATTATAATAAATACATCTTGAGATAATAACAAACATCTAAAATGTCCAATACATTAAAAAAATTTTTTAGACTTTTAAATAAATTACATTTAAAATTATACTTTTACCACACACAGGATGATGTTATAATGCATACATTTCGTATCTCTGTATTATATTGAGAGGAAAGAGAACCAGTTTTGAGATTTGAGGAAATATAAAAATTGAATGTTTTTTATCTTAATTACCTTTTCCTTAGGTACCAATGCAAATGCTGCAACGTTATATATACTACATATACATGTAATTTATAAATATGAAGTTGACCTGGCGGTCTAGGGGTAAGGTGTCAGACTTCTAGGCTGGCGGCCGGGGTTCAATCCTCGGTCCCGGCACAGATTTATCTGATTACCAAATCCTTCCTTCACCTCTGACAAGACATCTTGTTAATGTGGGGAATGCCAGGCCTCCACCGTGGTCCGGATTCCACGTTAAACTGTAGGTCCTTCATTTCATCTCACAATCATCCTACCATTACACATTAGCGTAAGTGCGTACAACCCGAACGGGTAGTAAGACGCGGTGCTAATAATATTAATATAAATATGAAACTTCTTTTTAATATATATTTAGGGGCAGGTTATAGAAAAACTTTTAACTAGAAACTTTTATTTATCGTAACACCTGAGGGGCTGCTGATTTTATCTCGTGATATAGCTGGGGTAGGTTAGCCTTACAGTACAGGAAGTAAATGAGCTTATATAGGAAGCAAGACTGAGATAGTATGGGCGTGTAATAAGGAGGGAAATAAAGAGGGTACAGAAGAGAATTATGGAGATGAGGTATGTTGAAAAAGGGAGGCAAATAAAGTGATAAGGGGAGCAGATAACAGGACGTGTGAGAGGGAAAGGAGAAGAATGGAAGAACTAAAAGGAGGAAGATTGGTAAATTCTGGAAGATAGAGGCATTTTAATAAGCTGGCCAGGCCACAGGCTGGAAACTGTTGATAATGGTGCTGATGAGGGATCTAGCCCTATGGTTGTATTTATCTGAGATGTTTAACGTGCACTTTCTAAACCAACGGATGAATTTCTATAAGCGAGAGTTAAAGAGCCTACCAATTGTATAGGTAAATATATTTTTGCATGTCTGCCAGGGTTCTTTTACATGCCACAATCGACATGGGACCGACGGCTTTACTTCCCATCCGAAGGAAGTTGTGCCACCGATTTTTATCACTCAAGGGAAATCTGTCTACCCCGGTCGGGTTTGAACCCACGAACATCGTGTCCTGAGACTAGCGCACTTTACTCCAAGACCACTGGGGTTGATCTTATAGTTGTAACGTGTCTTGAGGGTTTTTAGGGTTTGGAAATTATTCAGATTCTGGATAATTTAGTAACATAGTTAGATTATTGATATTTCTGTATTCATACTTAATTGTATAGTAATTTTAATATACATTCAATTTAATGTCAACTTAAATCTAGTTTACATTATACATAATATATAATGTACAAGATAAAACATTTAAGGTTAATCTCAGACTACTAAAATTAACATTAGATATTTGGCTCTTTAATGATAATAAGCTCTCGGAAGATGCACGTTAAAAAAACAATTTAAATTGTTTTATTTAAGTACGCAACTACCTAGTGTCTAAATTTTATAATAAACATTTAATTTACACAAAAATAATTTAGAGTTTACGTAAAAACAAACGTGACGGTGTTATAGATAATCAAGTCTAATTTATTACTGAGATGTGTTACAAATTTTCGAACCTCTCAAGAAGAGGAAGTTATAGTAAAAAATTGTTTGAAAAATTGGGCAATATAAACAACTACATATACATGTATGCATAAGTTCCCATGCATCAGTTTATTTCCTTTTCACGCAAATACTTGTGTGTTGTATCGCATTGTCATCATCTCCGGGACAGGGAAATTTCTCCTGGGCAAATACAACGAGGGATATAAATTTCCTTCCACCCCTTTCCTTCTCCCCTTTGGCTTCAATGGAGCACAATTAGACAAACTCCATTAATCATTAGAGCTTTCCGGTGGCATACTACCACTACACAGACCCACGACGGCGACTATACTAGGGCAGCCATTGTTAGCACTGCCATCTAGCGGCCAGCCAGCAGAACTAATGGTTCAGGAACATGGAAGCTTAGTGAGTTTGAGTGTGGGTGGTGGTGGTGGTGGAAGAAGGAGACGATGAGAGGGAGGACAATCCGAACTAAACCTGGACAAAAGGAATAATTGAGGAGGAGGAACAAGAAGCAATGCACTCTGGTGACGGATCTGTGAATCAAACGAGATTATTAGAATGCTTAACATTTCAACACGTCATCTCTATCGAGGGAGCCGAAGAAAAGCACGGAGTGGATATTAATTCAGGTACGGTACAAGTAGTAATTAGAACTAATCACTGTGGTGGGAGGCAATGCATATTCCGGTCCTCATTTATTTAAACTGTCAGCGGGATATTATTTATCAGGAAAAGAACAATATAAGTATAAATATGTATTCTTTTCACCTAATGAATCATATTTAAATACACAAAACATGATACAAATGTTAAACAATATTACACTTGTACATTATGCTGCTGGATATAACTTATTCAATATTATTTTATTAGATAAATTATTATTATTACAGCTAATGTTTTATATAATTCTAGGGACCTGCATTTATTTTTCAAACATATATACATAAATATAAAAGCATCATTTCTACAATAATGTTTTTAAGAATAATAAAGTATATACATCTGCTAGAGGTGTCATAATAAAATACATCGGCCTTAAGTTGCTTAAGTTTTGATATACTTATTTGTACATTTATATCAAACTGATGACAAAATTTTTTTTGCCAATGCCAATGTATGTGAAGAACAGGATGAAGTTTAAATCCCAATCTACCATCCTGAAAGTGATTTTACCCGTTTCAGTGGCCACTTGGTTTAAGGCGCTATTCTCCTAGTAGACTAGACTGCCGATGACGGGGAGATCAAGGTTGAGAATCTCGGTCAGATGTACTGTAAAGGAACGGACCTGTCGTAAGACAGAACACCTTATAATAAATAAAGACCAAGCAGTTAGGTCCAATAAAGTTTCCTAGATCCATGTTTTATTACCCATCCTTGCTATACGTTTATTTACACTGATAGGATATGGATCATGAATGTAGAATTTATAGGAAGTGTAACCTCATTTTCAGGGAGGAGGAGTGGAAACCATTTAGGAAATATCACCTCAATAAATCCCACCGGAATTCGAAGCCCAATCTCCATGATCTCTAAAAAGTATATCAGATGAGATTGACGCCTTTGTTGGCCCACCAATGCCAAAGCAATTTATTACTTTCTGGTGACCTTCCGGAGGAAAAGAATATTATGAACATTAAGAAAATCTAATTCAAGATTTTGATTGCTTAGTCAATGAACCCATAAAGGATTATTTACAATGCCATCTATTTTTCTCTCACTGAGACTAGAACCGAACCATTTTACCGATCAAAATAAAACTTGGTATCTAGGGTTTTCATAAAGTTTCACAGAGGGATATTTGAAATCATCATTAAATCCTAAAATTAAGGGTAGTTTAATTTATAGCAAAAATACTAGACATATTTTTTAAATTCAGATTAAATGCTTTCGAAAAGAAAATTCTTATCTAGCTACTGTTTATCATTACAAACAAAATTGTGGATCTTATCTTTCCATGAAAATGAATGTGAGTTTTTTTAAACAAACGGATAGTTACAATTTGTGTCAAACATTCGCAACTCATTAAGCTACGAAATAGCTTTTCACTTAAAAGGCGTATGAATCTTTAAAATAAACAACTTTATTTAAAATAATATTTTATAGAATCAGTATTTTTTAAGTTATAGGCAATTAATTTGTTATTTAAGCTTTGGAAATTAACTTAGCACAGAACAAATTATTTGTTTCTGTTACAGTGTTTATTATTTCATGACTGATCGTTGGTAAAATGAAATGTTATTTTTTTTCGCCATTATGTTTATAAAACGTCTAGCTTATCTTAATATACGTATCTTAAGAGTTATAAAAAAAGGAGTTACAAAGGTTGTACGGTGCACCGTACCATTTAATGTATATTTACTTAAAACATTTTTTTAATGGTGAAGATAAAAACTTTTTTAAAGTTATTTTAAAAGCGCTTGGTACAAAATAAATATATTTCATTGATTAGGATAGATTTTATGGGCTTAAGTCTTGAGATATTTACCTTTAGGGATTTCTTATGAATAATGCCTGTAGCAGCTAGATCTGAAGGTTATATATATTATGGGTTATACATTGGTTCCTATGAGGTTAGGTAATGTGAAATTTAAATTTTATAAATTTAATAGTAATTATATTTTTTAAATTAAAAAATATTATAGATATGTTTGTTAAAAGGGGACTCTAGGTCTAATGAAATTAGGTTCAGTGAAGTCTAAGTTAAATCAGTTTAGGTTTTGGGAAATATAGCTCCATTGAGATTAATTCCAGAGTTTAGGTATTTTTAACTTAAAAAAAAGTTAAGAAGTACAAATTTGTTGTTTTATAATTTTTAGTTCTTCTTGGCTAAGTATAATATATTGAAAGATGTTACCATAATACTGTAACTAGATACGTATAAAATGGTATTTTCTTCAACACCGATAGTAGTTGTAAAACTTAGAATTACCCTACAACATGGGCTTCTATATGTATTTTTTTTTATCAAAAGTTGTTTTTCTGTCGAAAAAACGCACAAACAACCCACAAACATGTAGTATAATAGAGTTTACTGAAGCCATTAAAACGCTGGCTTTGAAAATGAGAAATAAAAAGTTTTGCTTCCCGTTGCGTGATTTCATTCATCTCTTTTCGATCCGTGTCGGCCTGTCAGTCAGGTCTACCAACTTCTGGCAAGCCATCAAGAAAGTATCTCGTGACGTCACACGGAGAGACGATGAAGAAACAGGTTGACTTCAAAGGTTCAACAAAATATATATATATTTTTTATAAGATTTTAAAGTTGAACTCAGTGATGAGCTTGAAAATTAAGTAATAAATATGTTTATTCAATGAATACAAAATTTGTTAAAATATTCTAACAGACAACTATGGTAGACACTAGCTTAGCCACGGGGGTCTTCAGCCCCCACCCTCCATACCCACATGGCTACTTCTTGGGGAGGAGGGGGGGAAGCGCAGAGAAGACAGTTGTCTAGGGTGACAGATTCGGAAAAGGGGAGAAAAACTAAATACGGTGGTTGATTGATTTAAAAAATTATTTAACACCCAATCAATAGGGAGAGCATGCTAAATAAATATGATACTTAAAAAGGATTAAATAAAAATATATACTTACTGGAAATTACAATTTTCCTCTTAATATGAGCATGTTGAATTTCATAGAAGCGTTTTTTTTATTTGAATATTATAAAAGATGCCGCTTCACTTCATCATCGTAATAACAGATTGTTTCCAGCCTGCAGCTGAGTCAGTTTGCTTAAATGCTTCCATCTTCCTCTAACACTCTTCCTTCTTTAATTGCTTCCATTCTTCTCCTCTCACTCTCATATTATTTGTTATCTGATCCTTCAATCTCTTTCTCAGCCTCCTTTGCGGTCTTTTTTACTATTACTGGATACTAACGGGGTAATAACGCACAATGCAAGGAGCCTACATAGTGGGTACCGCTCACACTCTCCACTCTCCTATCTCCTTATCTCTCCACCAAGTGGTGTACCAAGGGATCTGAGTATCCTGGTGGAGGTTGGGTTGAACACCAATGAGAACCAGGCCAGGTGCAGGCGAGAGACAGGAGACTGGTCAGGTCCAAATACACACAAGCTTGGAACAGGGTCTGGCCAGTTGGGTGAGCTGAGAGTGTGAGGGTTGATAGACTGGTCAACAAGCTTGGAACAGGGTCTGGCCAGTTTGCTCCCAACTTGGTGGGCTGGGAGTGTGAGGGTTGATAGACTGGTCAACAAGCTTGGAACAGGGTCTGGCCAGTTGGCTCCCAGCTTGGTGGGCTGGGACTGAGAGGGTTGATAGACTTGTCAACAAGCTTGGAACAGGGTCTGGCCAGTTTGCTCCCAACTTGGTGGGCTGGGAGTGTGAGGGTTGATAGACTGGTCAACAAGCTTGGAACAGGGTCTGGCTGTGAGTGAGAGGGTTGATAGACTGGTCAACAAGCTTGGAACAGGGTCTGGCTGTGAGTGAGAGGGTTGATAGACTGGTCAACAAGCTTGGAACAGGGTCTGGCTGTGAGTGAGAGGGTTGATAGACTGGTCAACAAGCTTGGAACAGGGTCTGGCTGTGAGTGAGAGGGTTGATAGACTGGTCAACAAGCTTGGAACAGGGTCTGGCTGTGAGTGAGAGGGTTGATAGACTGGTCAACAAGCTTGGAACAGGGTCTGGCTGTGAGTGAGAGGGTTGATAGACTGGTCAACAAGCTTGGAACAGGGTCTGGCTGTGAGTGAGAGGGTTGATAGACTGGTCAACAAGCTTGGAACAGGGTCTGGCTGTGAGTGAGAGGGTTGATAGACTGGTCAACAAGCTTGGAACAGGGTCTGGCCAGTTTGCTCCCAACTTGGTGGGCTGGGAGTGTGAGGGTTGATAGACTGGTCAACAAGCTTGGAACAGGGTCTGGCCAGTTTGCTCCCAACTTGGTGGGCTGGGACTGAGAGGGTTGATAGACTGGTCAACAAGATTGGAACAGGGTCTGGCCAGTTTGCTCCCAACTTGGTGGGCTTGGAGTGAGAGAGTTGATAGACTGGTCAACAAGCTTGGAACAGGGTCTGGTCAGTTTGCTCCCAGCTTGGTGGGCTGGGAGTGAGAGAGTTGATAGACTGGTCAACAAGCTTGGAACAGGGTCTGGCCAGTTGGCTCCCAGCTGGGTGGGCTGGGAATGAGAGGGTTGATAGACTGGTCAACAAGCTTGGAACAGGGTCTGGCCAGTTGGCTCTCAGCTTGGTGGGCTGGGAGTGAGAGGGTTGATAGACTGGTCAACAAGCTTGGAACAGGGTCTGGCCAGTTGGCTCCCAGCTTGGTGGGCTGGGACTGAGAGGGTTGATAGACTTATCAACAAGATTGGAACAGGGTCTGGCCAGTTGGCTCCCAACTTGGTGGGCTGGGAGTGTGAGGGTTCGTGACTGTGAGATAAGTAATCATCCGCACCCATAGCCTCGGTTAGAAAAGATTACCACCAAAAGAAGGTCTCCCTAAGGACCTATAAGTGGCAGCCCCGTTACTCAGATTTAGGCCACGACAGACTTAGTAAGCTAGTGGCCGAAACAAACAAAAATACTCGAGAAAATAAAGTGCTTGAATTTATCTCTGTTAAAAATAAAATAGGCCAAACACTTAAAAGAATTAGAATATTAATTTGCTATTGCTAAATAAAACACTAAAAATAATTTATGATATTGTTGCTATCTGTATAATATTGATAATTTAAACTGTAAGATTGTGTTTGTATTTTTGTTTAATGATTTAAAATTATAATAATGTTAATTTTTATTATTTAAATAAATGAACCAAGAGGCTTTTTAATAATGTTTTGGGAGGGGACCAAGTATATTTTCATGTTTTTACTGGGAAGGCAAAAAGGGCCCATGGGGTAAAGTGTAATGTCTCCAGCCCCCTTCAGGCGTCGCTTGTAGTTGGTTAATATGTGTATTGTTTGCACTAGATATAGTGTGCCCTAAACTGGGTGGAAGTATAAATTAATATACTATTTAATGTCCAGGCAGTACTAATAAGGAATAGACTGGCCATAGTATCTTAGCAGGCTAGATTCCTGATATCTATCCATTTGTAAACTGATAATTCCTCTTCTAGGATCTAGATCTTTGTAATTCGTAACTCATTATCAATTAACTCATGATAGCTAGCTTATTTAACTACCAATCTTGTAACTCCTTAAACTAGGACTTTCTAGATTTAGGTATTGTCTAATATTAATATTTTATAGGCTTTATGAGTAAAAGTTTAACAGCCATCAGGCAGGTGTAAAGCTTCTTCATACCAACATTAACTGCATCTAATTAAAATTGGCATGTTGTTAAGACAAACGCTCCTTCACAGAAGGACGTATGTTCTACTTTAATAAGTTACATATTTTCTTGTATTTACATTCAATTTTATCGTCGTGGTTACAGGTCAATCCTAGGTGCTTCTCACCTAAAGCTCCCAGTTCGAGAAGCCATAATTTAAGTAACTGTTTATATTCCCTTCAATAAACAATGAAATGTTTTGTATGTGTTCTATTCTAATTCATTGTACTACATTTGACTTGATTATATCTAAATAAACTGTTTTATTAAAATTGTCTATCTATCCTATGCTTGATCCTTCCCATCCTTCTTTAATTATGTTTGTAAAAGTATTCGCCACATCTACTATTCCATAGGAGAAGCGGCGATACAGAATCATTAATAAGTCGTCTAAACGTACCCCCAGTGGTGACCAAGGGGCTCAAGGCGTTAGTCTCACGTTTCAATTGGGTATTGTTACTGGTGGTGGGGGGTGGAGGCTGGAATCTATTATTTTAGATGATAAAATGGTGGCTATTATATATATGTGGGTGATTCTTTTAAATCCATTTATTCGTTATAGTGTGTTTAGAGCTAATCTTAATTGCTCCCCTAATTTATATACTCTAGATTAAGTCATTAATATCTTTTGTGTGTTTTTAAACGATATTTGGCATTCTTTGTCAAAGAAAAATATATCAGCATACTAATTACAAACCAACCTCACTTTATAACGGCAAAATTCATCTACACCCTCAATAAATAATAACCCAGGTTATTTAATTCCCTTTGACTCTAGAAAGGTGATTTACGTCAAAATTCATTAGGTTTACAGTATTAATTCGAAAATACAAGCAATATATTTAGTCGAAGGGCTGTATTTTATAGAAAAGAGATTCAATTGTGTATCTTTTCCCCAACATGTTGACTTATATTACTTTTCATAGAGAGTATATATATATATATATATATATATATATATATATATATATATATATGTCATCGTTTGGGTTTTACGCTGAGAGTGAGTCATCATTGTAAAAGAGGAATCCTGATTTCAACAAACATAAATTAACAAATGTGTTAAATGAACTGAATAAATTAATCAAATTTATAATTTTGTATCGCTAACATAAAGTTCCATTTAGTGGGGGTCATTTTCCAACTATATTAGAAGTACTTTAAAGTCATTAATAGCTATTACTGGAAATAAATATCAATAAAAAAATGCCTTATAAAAGAGAGAATATGCTCGCTAACACTCTCTTTTATTATTTTTATTTTTCCTCTATGTACTGACGTTTTAGAGTAGGGGTTCTCAAAGTGGTGTCCACGGGCCATATACAGTCTTCGATGTTACCGTTTTATTTATTATTTATTAAATAAAATTGAAGTATTTTTTAATAATATCATACATAAAGTAAACTGTGCAAAATATAATTATAATAATGAATATCATAGTTTCTGAAAAATAATAATTATGTAGACCTATAAAAGGTATCATTTTTTAAATAGGTATAATTTATTTGCGCTTAACATCTAATGATAAATTTAAATGCCGTAAATAAATGTATAAGTCATTTATAGGGTTAAATTTTTTAGTTACATTTTTAGAGTTAATATATGTTAAAATATAATATTACTTCCTATCTTTAATCTTAAGCTAATAGCATATAATTTTATTAAACTAAATCAAACAACTGAACATTACATACGTGATCATAAAATTATTTTAAGACCCAAATTAAAAACAAACTAAAAATTAATCATACATTACTGGTTCTGGATAAACTAACATTTTATCTTATTACTATAGCATTTAAATCACTCCCAAGATGATTAAAACAAATCTGGTATATATAATTTTGAAAAATTTCAAACAAAGAAACAAATGCGATTAGTAGTCTATAATTAAGAAAATCTCCCCCTTAAAAACAAAATTACATAGGGCTCCATAGAGGAAATTTAGGAATTGAGATGTTTAACAATAACAACAGTAGTTTACTGAAGGGCTAAAAGAGATATAGATTTTTTCAAAATCTGCTAAAACGATTTGGTATTAATTCATATCCAGGCATTTTTTTATCATTAAAAAATAATCGAGTATCTCAGTTTTCAGGAAAATAACCATGAGTTTACTCTACATAATCGTGTGTATACTATTTGGTTCTTATCTCCAAAACTATTTGAGATATAAAATAATAAATTATTGTACAGCTGTATATGTATTAAAAGTAAAAAACTTTTAATCGAAACATATTTTTATAAATACAATAACTTATGAGATAATGGTAAATAAATATTTTAAATTGAGGTCTAGAAAATTGTTTTGCTCTTTGACGAACAAAGATATTACTTTATTCTCAATATGTTTCTACAATAGCTTATGTTATTTCGTTTATACTTTTTTTTAATGTGATGTTCTTTTAGCAATTATGTTTCTGCAACAGTGTATAATATTTGGTTTAATATATTTTACGATTTATAAGGGCACACAAACAGTCCATATTCATCATAATATCTCATTTTCATTCTATGAGAAAGTCAAAATAAACGGAATATGTTAATTAACCTAAAAACAACATTTATTTTAAAAATTATTTTTTCGACTCAAAATATTGTTAAACTCCGGTTGGAGAGAATGAAGGAAGCAAAGACCTTCCTTCCATCGACAATAGTTTAAACGACGCACGGAAGACGGCGTAAAACCTTGTTCACCTCCAGAACTAAGTCGGTCTGTAAGAGGTTGGGCTTTGAGGGTTGTGGGAAGGGGAAAAGGAAGTAAGGGGTAGCTCGGATTGAATTAGGGACGGCATGAATGCTCGAAGCCCATCACAGAAGAGGTGGCATGCAAAAGCTCTTTTTCCTATCTCTCTGTTTCTCCCGTTCCTTCTAAAACCTCTAAACGCTGTCTCTCTTCATCTACGTCCTATTCGTCTTACTATGCATCTGTCCGTCAGCTCCAGACATGAATAAGAGATTGACGGACTAGATTTTATTTTCCATATTCAAGATACCTTACGCCAATCAAAGTTAGGTGGCGTAGATCTGGTGTGGGTTATATGATTACATTTTTGAACAGGAACATTCACGTTTCGGCTGGAAAGCTAAGCGTGCTGAATCCAGGTGACTGGTAGGCTTTATATGTCTTTCATTTCCTCGCCATGAAAGGTGACTTACTTCTTTGTATGTTAAATTATGAACTATATTGTGAATTCAAATAAATATTAGAAATTTAGGCTCTACAGTGGGTTTTTTTTGCGAAATTTTGGAAAAATATCTACTGAAAGAGCTCAAAATAAGTGAACAATAAATTCATCCATCTCACGGAATACAGTTAAACAATTTATGTCAAACAATTTTTTTCCCCATTAAAACATGGTAAAGTTGTAGGGGACGTGAGAAAAGGCTAGTGTTCTAGTTTTTATGGCAAAACCTTTTTATTTTGTCAAAATAAATCAAATATTGCTTCAGTACAGCCATATATTTTAATTTTCTTCAGAGGGTGATGTCAACACTTGTTGAATATCTTTCAAGGATATCCTGAAATTTAATGAAAACTTTTTCCATTCAATTAAAAAGTTTGTGGTATAAAACTACATGTAAATTAAATTAAATTTTATGTTTATACTGAGGCGGTATTTTATTTGTTTGGGCTGAAAATATTTTTTACTATAAAAACTCTGGCCTTTTCTTTCGTTTCTTAGACTCCCATTTTAACAATAACATTATCCTACTTATTTTAGAAATGAATAGATTGAGGAGAAGAACAAACCATTTTTATGCAAATTAGATTAAATAAAATCACATTTATTCCACACAATTTTGTGTTCTTAAATGTGCAATACTTTTCTATAGTAACATTTTAGTTCTGCAATTATTGTTGTCCCTAGTATTATACATTTAAACTAAGAAGTGTAACTAAAATTTAATAGTATAGCAGTTTTAAATGTTTCTAAAACAATTTTAATATATGTATATGTCAAGTTAGTTACAATATCTGTTACTGTCATTTTTCAGAGATAATGTTAATCACTAGGAAATAATACTAATAATAAAATATAATGCTACCAATGTTGACATACAAAACGTATGTTTTATTTTATAATAGTCCTCTAGTGCCATAATCTTATTATGAAATAATCATGTAAATTTTTAAGCTACAAAAATTAGCAAAATAATAATATGTTTTCCCTTTGTTTTGAAAATCGTAGCACTTTACTTTGACCACTATACTAAATTAAACCCAATATTATATATACGTTGGCCTATTGATTAAATACCACCTTTAATAAGAATATTTTTACTATCCAAACAACTATATTTATTACAAGACAGTACATAAATAATTTACGATTGTTTGTATATATTATTGGAATAATAGAAATGGAGTATATAATAAATAATAATAATATTTAGCACCGCGTCTTACTACCCGTTCGGGTTATACGCTTTAAGTACTAATTACTCTAATGGATTAGGAATTGGGAAGGTTGAATTAGAGGAAGTGAACCCGCATTCGCGTGGAGTGAGAGTGGAAAACCATTTAGGAAAAACCCCTCCTAGTTCACCCGACCGAGATTCGAACCTCGATCTCTCCGTCCTCAGCAGTCGAGCTCAACACGACTAGCGCGTTAGCCAACTACGCCACCGAGGCGGGTTATAATTAATACAAAACCAATGTTATATTTAAATAAAACAAATATCTCTCTCAGTTTATTTTAATATATTTATTCCCTGGATAACAATTTACTCCACGTATAAAATAATCCTACTGGGATTACCTTGAAATCTGTTTGAGTGATGTTTCTTACCTAAAAGTTGTTCATAATGCATGGGCGGGTTCTTGGCCTACCACGCAACTTCCCAGAACTGTGAAAATAAATTTCCTCTCGCTTTCTCTCTCTCGCTTTACATCTAACCTTTTCAGATATTGTTGATCATTTATTCATGCACAAAAAGTCATTTTTGGTTAAAAAAAACCAGTTCTTCTGAGTATTTTTTCTGTTTAAAAATCCCCCCGAATAAAATCAATATTACCCTTTCTGTAATTTTGTTTGAAAAAATAAATAAGAAAGACCATCACCTAATTTCATATTCTTCATGGATGGTTTACCTTCGTTCTGTGTGTGTGTCAAATTTTAATACGTAATTTCCAATCGAAGAGCTGAATATCTTTAAAGACTATGTGGAACTAATAATCTTATTGGAAAAAAGGAAAGATAAAATACCGGGGAAACTTTATAGAGAGGTCTGGATTTCAATAAAGTTTCGTGTTGAAGCTTATCGATCTATTTTATGTAGATGTAAGCTAATTGTGATAAACATTTTGGAGAACACAATTGTATAAAATCTTTATTAAAAAAAACCATTTTGACTTTTCTAGCATTTTATTTTTATATTAAAATTTAATTAAAAAATTATCATCTACTTTTTCAAAATATTTGAAGATAAAATTTACACTAATATTCAAATTATGAAATGAAATAATGTTGTTTTCTATTTCTTTTAAGTAATTTAACCATATTTTATAAAACATATTACAAATTTGTACTATACATATACACGTTTTATATATATATAGTCTATACGTTATATATATAATCTATTTATATAATATACATGTTATATATATAAGTTACATATTTAAAAAATTGAAAATATGGATTCTATTTTCTCACATCAAGAGTAAAATTGGTAAAAAATAACTTTTTAGATCTGAAATTATGTTGAGTCTTAACACAAAAAAGTCCAAACACAAAAAAGTGGATATTACAATTCGGTCTGTCCCTATGTATGTCTGTATATCTAGCTATCCTTCTGTCTGCCTTGTCTGTTTGTCTCTCCACAGATCGGAAACGATTTAATGGATCTTGTTCAAACTGGATATTTTTTTTAACCTTCAAATCAAAGATAATTTACTGATAATCCCAAAATTTTCGTATTTAAAAAAAAATAATATTTAGGGGTGTGTTTTTACCTGGAAAATAACAATGTATACTTAAATTTGGGGAAAAATTATTGTTAAGAAATAGTTTATTGATAAATAGTTTTCAAAAATTCAATTTTGTTTATAATGTATATCTGGAAAACGACAAACCAAATTGTATTCATGTTGTTGTTGTTGTTGTTGTTGTTGTTGTTGTTTGGAGACAATTCGTTTGCGGGTTATTTACTAATTTTTTTTACTGATGAGTGATAAACGTTATTTTAAAATTTGGATATTTTGATAAAAGGCTTTAAAAAGTTGGCTCAAAATTGGTATATTGATTTTTTTAAAGAATATATAATTTTTATTTGTTCATCTTAAAAAATTATATTATTTTATTTCAATTACGACTAATAGCTTTGACGATATTGTTATAAATTAGTATTTGAGAGTAATTTAATTATAATTTTATAGTTTTTGAAGGTTTTACTAAGCAAACTAATTTAAGGGCAGTTTACTTACAAGTTATATAAAATTAAACTAGACTTCCTATAACTAGGAGATCAAGGTTCGAATTTTGGTGGGATGTATTGAGTATTTTTTCTCTAAATGGTTTTCCAATCTACATTCTTGCAAATGTGGATATATTTCCTCTAAATATCCTTCCTCATCCTTAAAATCATTAGCGAAATTAGTATATAAGCGTATAACCCAGAGTGGTGGCAAGACGTGATGATAGAAAAGAATCCATTGGTGTATGTACTGAGGAGATTATTTTTAAATAGTTTATCAAGCTGAATGCATGAAGATTTGGGAAAATTTCCGCTAAATTCAATATTTTTCATATGTAACCAGTTTATATAAATGTTTGGTTGGATATCCTATACTGGTAATTAGACGACCCTAGAAATTTCATCTACCAAATGAATATATCTAATTTTAATTCTTAAAGAAAACTGTGGATTTTTTCTTCTAGTTTTCTAAGATAGCACAAGACTAGTCATGTCATTTTATAGTTACTCTCTAAGTTTTCTGTAGATAAAGTATTGTGATCGACGGAAAAATTGAATTCTAAAAGTGTATGGATATCGACGTTTCATAACTTACTGAATCAAAAAAAAATATGGTATTTTCGATGCTGTATGTCTGTGTGTCCGTCAGTGTGTATGTTTGTACCAATAGGGAAGACATGGTTGATTAGGATACTATAAGGTTTTCCTGAGAATTATTTGGAATTAGATACCCAAACCTAAAATTAAGGGTATTTTACTGAAGGGCAAAGAGATAAAAAAAATTTGTTTTACTCGATATTGGCTTTTGCGATTTTGATTAAAGTTCGTATCTAAACAATGTTTAAGATTAAAAACAAAATGGCATCTCCCATTTTTCTATTAAAACTAACTAAATGGTGCTTTACACGAGGATGTTGTCTCCAACTATGACCATAACTCCTACAATCTTTGAAATAAGAAATACTCTTGGTTTCAAAGTTGTAGTAGAACTTCTATTTAAAATTAAAGAAAATGTATATTAAATATATTTTTGTAATACATTTAGTTTCTGAGCTATTGGTGAATATTTTTAAAATATTTTTTTTAACACCACATCTTACTACCTATTCGGGTTACACGCTTATGTAGTAATTAGGTTAATATTTTAGGTACTAGGATGATTATTTAAGAGTAAGTTTATCCACATTCACGTGAAGAGATGATAAAAAAAACTATTTTTGAAAGGACCACCCTCAGTACACCCACCGAGATTCAAACCTCAATCTCCTTATCATCGGCAGTCTAGCCTACTGCAAGAGTAACACGTAAGGCCATAAGGATGGAGAAGTTAAAAAAAGAAATTGAAAACCAGGAGATCTGGAGATGATGATTATGCAATTTATTAAATATAAATGCTACTTTTCTTTTCTCAAAAAGTTTTTGTAACATCGTATGTTATATAATTTTTTCTCTTCGGTGGAATGATATTCTCTTTTGTGTATTCTGTACTCTCAACAATGTTTTACTAATTTTGAGGAAATGTCTCCTATTTTAGTAAAAGGCACGATAAAGTCTATGCCATGTACCGTATCATTTATTTATTTGCTAACAGGTGTTGGAGTAATGTTAGGAATCCCATTTACATTTCTTATAAGTTTAAAAATCGATCACTTTGTAACTGTTTGGCTCAATACCTTTCACAAACAGGAAATATAATATCTATATATTCTGATTTTTGAGTGAATATTACAGTTACGTTAAAAAAAATCACTAAATAACCAGAGCAAATATATCAAGGCCGAAAAAAAACGTCCACGAAACTCAGAAAATTCCAGATTAATTTCCGGTTTCATCTCAATTTTTTTTTTTAATTTTTTGAAAAACAAATTCACCATTATTGACTATCAACCAATAAAGCTATCTAGCTCAACGTTTCCCAACTTTTTTCGTCATTTCATTTACATTTCCAGTCTCGTAAAATTAAATATCCCATAATGTGGTTTCTAACATACTTACTAAGATAAAGCTTAACTTTTATTTGGAAGAAAATTATGAAATAATTACTTTTCTAACTAAAGAAAATGACATCTGATAAAAAATTTGTGCTTTTCCACCAAATGTACTACACATATTTATGTGTCTTTATCAACGTGTCTTACTAAACATTTGGATTACACGCCTATGTACTTATTACGCTAATGTGTTAGGGATCAGTAAGGTTGAATTTAGATGAAGTGCACATGAATTTGCGTGGAGGGAGAATGGAAAACAATTTAAGGAAAACCCCTTTCACTACATATAACCAGGATTCCAACCTCGCTCGATCTCCTCGTCATCGGCAGTCTATTCTACTGCGAAAATAGCATCTTAGACCATGTGGCCTGAGAAGAAGGTAATGTTGTAGTTAGTAATTATTTACAATAATTTAAAAATTAAACCAATTACATTTTTGCGTGATCATTGTAAATAATTTATTTTAATTTTTAACACATAATTTTACACTTTCTGTGGCCGCATGGTCTAAGGCGTCACACTCGTGTTGGACTAGACTGACAATGACAGGGATATCGGTGTTCAAATCGCGATCGGGTGTACTGAGAGTGTTTTTTCCAAAATGTTTATCAACTCTACTTCCATGTGAATGCAGGTACATTTCATCTCTATTTAACCTTAAGTATCATTAAGCCATTAGTGTAATTAGTACGTATGCGTGTAAATGGAATATTTAGTAAGATGTATTGATTTTTTTTAAACATAGTTTACTAACAATAACTAACAAAAATCATAAATAAATAGTTCACTTGTCTTCTGATGAACTTTTAAATTAATCTCAAATTTAATATATATTTTTGAAGAATTTTTCCATCAGAATTTTAGGAAGGGGAACCTCCCAGCGTGGTCCAGTGAGAGCATTCCCCTCCTCCCCCTCACAATGATCCTGGATCCACCACTGACAGAGAAAGTCATTAATTCTATTTACAATATATAATTATATTGAACGTGCACATTATGGTAGTATAACCGTTCTTTTTTCGTCACTGCAAGAGCTATACTTATATTTAGGATGTATCATATTAATATTATTTTTATTTATTCTTTTACACAGCGTCTTAATACACGTTAGGAATAGACACCTTATAAACTATGCTAATAGGAAGGAATATAAAAGGTATATTTAGAGGAAATGTATCTGGATGTGTGTTAAGGAATAGTAGGAAACAATTTTGTCAAAACCCACTTTCAGTAAACCCATCCGAGACTCCCACTCCGATCTTCCCATCACAAGAAAATATGACTGTATGAGTCTGACATTTAGTCTGCGTGCCCACCAATGCAGGTATCTCCGTTATTGATCCGCTACCTAATATATTGATGTAAGTATCGTTTTAGAGGAACACAATATTTGTAATTACCAGGGCAAGAAATTTGATAATCTTAAAAGCGGAAAAAAAATTTACAATTTGTGACATTAAAATTTAAAAAAAATCACTCTAAATTTTTTTTAACTTGAAAAATGAATTAAAACTCACAATAAATGGCACAAAAAAAATTATTATTATTAGCACCGCGTCTTACTACCCGTTCAGGTTATACGCACTTACGCTAATGTGTAATGGTAGAGGTGATTGTGAGATGAAATGAAGGACCTACAGTTTAACGTGGAATCCGAACCATGGTGAAGGCCTGGCATTCCCCACATTCATGGAAGGGTTTGGTAATCAGATAAATCTGTGCCGGGACTGAGGATTGAACCCCGGCTGCCAGCACAGAAGTCTGACACCTTACACCTAGACCACCAGGTCAGCGCACAAAAATGAATAAAATGAAAATTTTATAAGTGAAAACTAAAGAATATATTTTGTATGCAAAGAAAAACATGATTGTAATTGTTTTTGCAGTTTGTATATTCAAACATTTTTTCAAAATAATACGAATAATTATCCAATAGAAACATATAATTTAATTTCCTTCTTGTGGTGATATCAATAGTTGTTGAATATAGGCTAAGGGTGTCCTATAATTAATCGACAACGTTTTCTCTTCTTTTAAATGTTTTTCACTTAATGCCGCTATGCTCATAATAGATATTCAACAACTTTGAATATCACCACGTGAAGGAAATTAAACTATGTTTGTACTAAATTAATATTTTATTTATTTAGGCTAAAAAAAGTTTTCCTATAAAAACTGAAAAAAAAAACACCTTTTAACACGTTCCCTACATCCTCAACTTAACATCTAAAGTCTCATTCTAATCAAAATTAACATTGATTTATAATTTTATTATTTAGAAACTTAGTATTGTCTTAGCCTGAGAAGATATTTTTACATGCACGCAAGTAAAATAGGTATAATTTTAGTTTAAGTTTAGATTATATTATTATTACACCAATGTAACGATACGGAATAAAATGCGCTGCGCTTTGGGCGTCAATTGTAATAATATGTGATCAATCACCCTACTTTGGGTGTCAATTGATTCACCGCGGATTAATTCCCTGTTATTGCTGTGATGATTTAAGGTTGTCTTAAGCTCCGTGATCGAGCGCCTATCATCACTGTACGGAAATTATACCGTCTAATCAGCTGTCTATAGCCCCGTGTTCGAGCACTAATTAAATCGGTATTAATTTTATTAAAGAAAGAGAAATGTTGTTGGCTGTTATTTCATACACGGTTTATTTATATTATACCAGTAAATTATTTGCACATATTTCAGTTAAATGTTTCTTATCACTGCACACTTGTGATATTGAAGTGACTTATATTATAATGTGTTGGACTGTGACTGACTCGTGCGTGAGCGAGGTCCCAGAGATCGTCCTCCTCATCGTCGTCGTCGATTGCTATTGCTCTACTGTAAACATACGCACTATGGTCTATATATGACATACCCCTTGCATTTTCTCCCTTGGTCAACAAAGTAAAAACTAACCAATAGACAGAGTCCTGGCGACACATTTTGTGAGGGCTAGCTTCTTATTGGTATAAAGAAATGGCGTGTTCTGCCAAATACTATGAACTTGTTTCCTTTAACAGGAAGCAACGTAGTTACTCTTTTACCAGGAAAGAAGGTATAAAAAATATATTTTCGGGGTGAAGTCCTTTTCACCTCATTCTGAGAAACGCGTGTTTGTTCATGGATGAATCTTAAAAGGATACTCTACCTATATTACTTTAAAGAAAAATTACCTTCATCCATGACTTTTTACATAATTTACATTAATCCAAATCAATATCATTAAAACAATTTTATGAGGAAATATAAAATATTTGATTATTATTGAATTTAAAAAAATATCAGTAATATAATCACTTGGGTCTATATTAAACTTATATATCTAAATATTACTAAAAAATGTATGTAAGACAAAAAATTCAAATTGACTAAATGCCCATAAAATGACCTATAAAATACATTCCTACAACCAGGAGAACATGAACTCTGCAAATATCTCAATGAGTATTGTCTTCGACAGGGATGGCGAGACTTATCCGACCAGTGTGCCATTTGACTTGATGAATTTTGAAATCGCCAACTATTATCTGTTTTAATATTTATTTAAAAAGACAAACTTGTTGATTATTATAAATAGCTTAAAATCTATCTGTAGAACTAAATTTTTGGTAATGCCTAAATTTTAAAGAATTAAAATGCATTAAATTTTCGAAGAGAGAGCTATTTGCCATTCAATATTTTAAAGTGCAAACAATGAATATGACAATATATTTATATGCAAAATTTTTTAATATGTTTATTATAATTAAAAATGTACATAATATATTCCAATTAGTTTGAAAATGATATTTTTAGTTCCAAGATATATGTGTGTGTTAATAATTTTTGTCTTCAACAGAAAACAAGATGCACCTAAGTACGATCCAAGTTGTATTCAAACCATTCACTTTACAAAGTTCTATAGGATAAAACATTGAAATATACTTTACGTCAAAAAATTAAACTCCGTTGGGGTTTGTTATATTTCGAGTTTCTTTTATTCCGTGTAAGCTTGTCACCTAAATTATTCTCGCAAGTCACCCAGTAGCTCGCATGCCATAGACTTGCCATCCTTGGCCTATATATATATTTATATATATATTTGCGCCATAGATTTGCCATCCTCGGCCTATATATATATATATATATACAAATATATAAGGGTCATAACCATCCTGGCCTTGGTATCTACAAAATGGTTTACATGCGCAGTAGCTAAAACGTCTTAAATTTAATAACCTCAACAAGTAAAAAATACATCTAAGACTGTTTGAAAATATAGTTTTGGATTATACCCTTCAGTAGATCTGAATTAAAATTAATTAAATATATATCGTGTATCTTAGTAAAAATCCATCATCAGCATATCACATCCTTGTCTTACAGACTAACTTTGAATCTTACGATACGACAGCAGACTATACTGGTCAAGTCAGCGAGAATACAATGTTCTTGTTTGTCAAGGAAACTATAATATGTAGCTAGGTGATAATTGTGTCACAGGACACGTTCGAAATATTCCAACCTTTGTTTCCCATTCCCTTCCATCCGAATTGTTTTTGTTTCCGAACTCCAGCCCAACAATGCGATATCTGTCCGAATCCCCCCCAACTCCTACTACTCCGTAGTATCCTACTAGAGTCCAGATCCAATATGGTCTCGCGTTTAGGAGAAACTTGCTAAATCGACCACTAAGAGCGCCACAGTCGTTACTTGTAGTCCCCCCTTGGAGGTTTCCATTTAGAAGCGGGCAGGAGTAATTTTCTCATTGTCCTCCCTACAGAGCACCGGTAGACAAACGACAATAGCTTAGCAAGCAAACACGGAAAGCAACGGCAGCAGTTATAGGTTCCTATATAGATGTATTTATATAGATGCTCTGATGAGGTGGGACAAAAGTCGGTGGCGTGTCGTGTGAAGTGTCGCGAGGGTAGGCAAAGTGGGTTCAAACTTTACCTGCAGATATTTCTCATTAATCGGTAGAACACTCATTGTCCAGGTATCAAAAGAAGTATATTCTCATGTGAGGTGTTGAAAGCAAAGCCTAAGTTTTATTGGTAAAATGGTGGACAATAAATACAATGGAATAATTATTATAAATTAATCTTTGCTTGCCTTAGCGGGACTCGACGACATGCCATTGGTAAAATAACCCATCTACTTATTATTTCATATTGTACTAGGTCAGTATCTTTGGCCTGAAACTTGGAAGAACACTGGTTTAGACTTGGTGCGTTGTTGGACGTCCCTGAAAACCGGGATTGTCTCACATTTTTACAATTGGCCCGGGTTTCTCTGAGGAGTTTAACCTTAAACACATTTAAATACTCAAACATATATTTGTATATTATTTGTGAGTGTAAACTACTATACCAGGAGGAAGAAAATTATTTTCTAGTGTTAATGAATCTTGTGCTGGTATGCTTAC
>CABFOV010002011.1:11682-38028 GCA_902141375.1 Timema poppense | reverse complement strand
CCCCCCCCCTTACCCTTCTTCCATAAGAACATAAACTAGAGGAGTGGAAAATTTCATAAATAGTTTTAAAGAAAATTACGTTTAAATATATGTTTTTATAAATAGGTACTAAAGTATTCTGGAGGAAAAACTGACTATACGTGAGTGACTTAAAATAGGTATCCTAAGACGGCAGGATGAAGTACTAAACTATGAAGAAAGACGTATATACTCTTAAGTAGACTGTGTGAAAACTACAATCAAAAATCATATGTTGATTGTAATTTCATCATCCTCAACTGGCGTTGATATGTTTTAATTAAGATAATAGCTAGTATGGGCACTAGAGATTATTACTTTTTTTTAAATAAAAGGATTTTCACTGACCGTATGGTAACTTTAAATATTTCATTTTATTTTTGTCTGAGTTACCATTTTTAATCTTTGGATTAAAAACTTTTGTTTTAAAATAAATACTGTCGGACACTACTCAAATATTTTCGTTGCTATATAAATAACTAAATAATTTATTGAAGTTCCAACTTCCACATTTTTTCAAAAAGGTCTTTTCAGAATAGGGGCATAATATCATTTCACAGCCAAGCTCCTTCAGCACTTCCCCAACATGCAACGGGTGATGTTTTTTGTATTTAATTCAGTAGAGAAACTCATGTATTTATGGAATTATGATAGCATATACAGTGAAGTAGCTGATATAATAAATACTACATGCATTTCCATAAACATTAAGCTCATCCTGGTATTTAGAATAAGTTTCAAAAAGCATTATTTGTACAAGAAAATGGTTTGTGTAAACGTTTTATGTATAAATTGAAATAAATTGTTGTGCTATTTAATTATGAATACATCCATATAATTTATTTTATTAAAATTGTAATGCAATCAAACTTTATTTATAACAAAGATATTCCGTTTATCTTTTGTTTGAAAAAGAGAAATTACTGTCAAATTTTCATAACATTTATTCAAATATCTCTTCTACACATTAATTCTTACTAAAAATTTTGCTGAGAAATATGTTCAATGCTACTACCTAATTAAGTAGAATACTATACGATAAACTAACTAATTTTGTATATATTACAACTATGGCCAATTTAATATATATTAACTTATCTAATTTATATATTATATTGCAATACACTTTGCCACCCGTCAGGAGTATCAGCATTTAACTAAAATAGAAGGTATAATTTAGAAAAAATATCTGCATTTTTAAGGCAAAACAGTAGGAAATCATTTATGAACAAACTACTACGTAATATGCTGTTATGTTTCTATATTGTAATTTTGCCACCCTAAACTTATACCTATCTGCTTAGTATGCAGATAATAAAAAAACTTCCATCCAGCCTAGTACTTACGAACAACAAATATTTAGCCTCGTATTGTAGGTTTTACAAAAAAAATAAAATACATTTTACGATTGTCTACAGAATATTTCAAATTTTTTGATATATTTGAATTAAGTCCATTTTTCACTACGTTAATAATATTTAAAACAAAAATACTAAAGTGAAATAGTATCTTAGTATAGCTATTTTCAAATCTAGCCGCAAGGCTATTTTGCCTCACTCCAACATTCTTTATATAATTTTAATAGACCTCTTCTTCGATGATGGTAGGTTAAGAGCTTTAAACTTTTTTTAAATTCTTAGATAAAATCGTGAAACTTCAATATTTTATATTTTTACATTCTTCAGAACACTTTTAAAAGTGTTTCTATCTTAAATATAAAATGAAGATAAACCGCATTTAATAGCACCGTAAAAAAACACCTATTTTGGTTAAGTTTTTGAAACTCAATGTAATATCTGCTTTTAAGGACACGTTTCTTATTTTACTTCTCTACATCCTGAAAACGTGGTTACCTTCATCTTAAAAAGAACACGGGTAAGAAAAAAAAAAGTAAATCCTTACACATTCCACTTGCCCTTGTCTTTCTTATTATTTCTATTTTACATACTCTGCAAGAGTATCATTTTGAGGAGGTTGTATTTTCAGGCGTACTTTATGATGTACTCCGAAAGGCTTGGGGATTCCTTGCAGTTTTACCTTTTCTTTCTTTCATGTGAGAGTGGAAAAAAAAGAGTCTTATTTCCAGAGTCTCACAACTTACTACCTTGTAATTTCAAGGTATATAGGGTTCCCCAGATGTTATTTCCTCTTCTCTTTCTTTGTTCTCAGAAATATATCTCTTTTCCTCCTATTCTCCTTTGTTCTGCCAATTCTGGGAGAAAGTACTGAAAGTACAGAGGACAAACATGTTTGAACGACATATCATCTACAGATTTTTTATTTTTTTTTGTCTCGGGTCAATTTCATTTTACTTTTAAACAGCAATAAGAATTTTTGTTTTCCTTTTTTTGTTTAAAGAATGAGTGTTTTTATTTTTATGTTTATTTTGTCTTGAGTTTCTTTTGTAAACATTGACCCAACGTCTTCAGCTTGGTTAGTTGTCCAATCATCTTTTATGTGTCAAGTTTTACTCTTTTAAAAGTTTTTTTTTCTCCCTTACACGCTAAGAAATAAGAGCATATATATTTTTCTGCTTCATTATCAAGAAGATTTTTGTTAAAAAATAGAAAATGGAAAAAAAAATCCTCTTATTTCACTGTTCTTATCTTTCTTTCAATAAACCATTTTATCGGCTTTGTTATAAGTATTTCTTTTTGTTGAATCTGGGCCTTAAAAAAAGTATTTTCACTCTATAATCATATTAAATTAAGGACTGAGGGAAAAAAAACCCAAGAAAATGTATTCACACAGTTAAATTGTAAATCCTTGTGAAGTATTTTGCTAAAAGCCTCCGAGAGGATTTAATTTCCGCCAAGATATTATAAAAGAAATAATAAAAAATGCTACGCCTGAAATCAAAATATAAAGAAATAGGAGAGAGGAATGATTCGATATTAATCTAGCAGTAAATATGAAATTATTTTAATACACTATTATTTTTTAGTTAATTTTTGTGACCCATGTCATACTACCATACCGAGCTATCCACATACTTACTAATTAAGTTGGAATTAATAAATTTGAATTTGAAAATATGGTACCCGCATTTGCTTTATAAGAGAGTGGGAAGCCACTTAGGAATGAAATCCTTTCTAATCGTAGCTCTTGTCCCAACTTCCTTGACACGGACAATCCAGTTTATTGCGAGAGTTACACTTTAAACTGTGTGACCATCGATGGTGGTAAGGTGTAATATTTATAGTTCTAATATCTGAAAGTTAAATGATAGTAAACTACGAGTGAAAAGTTATAAGAAGTTAAAATAATTAATTAATCACGCTTTTTAAATAATCATAATAGCCAAGAGTTGACGTTGGTCCAGCACATTAGCTTAGCCATTTTATTTTATAACTGGTAAACTAATAGTTCCCTGTTCAAATCCCCTTATGGCCGATTTTTTTAAATAATTTTTGAAACTAGGTAGTCATATTTTGGAGGGAAAAAATCAACGCCTGGGGGAGTGAAAGTTGCATCTGTTATAAAAAAAAATTGTGTTGTAGGTCGTTGCTGACATGATAAATTGGTTCATAAAGTTCAGGTAGATAGAATAACTTAAATAAAAACAAAAGACTGATTTGGTTGCCGCACGGTCTGAGGCGTCACTCTTGCAAAGAAAGACTAGATTGCCGAATGATGGGGTGGTCGGGGTTTGAATCCTGGTCGAGTGTACTGATGATTGCTTTTGATCAATGATTTTCTACTTTTCCTCCCCGCAAATGTAGAAACCAATTCTTTAAATTCAGTCTTCCTTATTCCTATTTAGTAGATATGTGTCTAACCCGAACGGATATTAAGACGCCATACTAAATAATAATAATATAATTAATTTTGATAATGCAAGGGAAATGGGAGATTCTAAAACATTGTTCAGGGCACTGACTGGCAAACCCAATGGGGGACCTAGAAGCCGATGAGAAGATAGCATTATAATATACTTGAAAGAGATAAGGTGTAACGAGGTGAACTGGATATACATCTAAGGATGGGGATAGGGTGTCATAAGATATACTGGATAGAACAAGCTCAAGATAAGAATAGGATGTATTGAGGTGGACTGGTTAGAACAAGCTCAAGATAAGGATAGGGTGTATTGAGGTGGACTGGTTAGAACAAGCCCAAGATAAGGATAGAATGTATTGAGGTAGACTGGTTAGAACAAGCCCAAGATAAGGATAGGATGTATTGAGGTGGACTGGTTTAGAACAAGCTCAAGATAAGGATAGAATGTATTGAGGTGGACTGGTTAGAACAAGCCCAAGATAAGGATAGGGTGTATTGAGGTGGATTGGATAGAACAAGCTCAAGATAAGGATAGAATGTATTGAGGTGAACTGGTTAGAACAAGCCCAAGATAAGGATAGGGTGTATTGAGGTGGACTGGCTAGTACAAGCCCAAGATAAGTATAGGGTGTATTGAGATAGACTGGTTAGAACAAGCTCAAGATAAGGGTAGAATGTATTGAGGTGGACTGGTTAGAGCAAGCCCAATATAAGGATAGAATGTATTGAGGTGGATTGGTTAGAACAAACTCAAGATAAGGATAGAATATATTGAGGTGGACTGGTTAGAACAAGCTCAAGATAGGGATAGAGTGTATTGAGGTGGACTGGTTAGAACAAGCCCAAGATAAGGATATAATGTATTGAGGTGGACTGGTTAGAACAAGCCCAAGATAAGGATAGAATGTATTGAGGTGGACTGGTTAGAACAAGCTCAATATTGGAATAGGTAGCGTACTTATTTTTTAGTGTGGCAATGAACTTTCTAGTTCCTAATGCCACAGAGTAGGTAAGTAATGCAAGTGAAATAATAATTTTGAAACCAGGAGAACGGTAAGGCAAAACACAATAAAACACAAGTTTTGTCGCGGCTCCGTCGGAGTGACAGGAGCACTATGTCGTCGTCATAAACCAAGCACTTGTCACGCGGATTATGTGTATGAATTACAGCCAAGTGACTGTCGCCGATTTGCAAAGCGAGCTCTCGCAGATGTCATGGCGAGGACAATGAGCCGGATGTTGACTGTGCAGTCCTTGCGGCTTGGGTCCCTGTCATCTACTGACAGAGAGGGGAGAGAGAATGTTTGGAACTACTACGCACACGAGGGAGATGAAAATAGCCGCATCGGTTTTCCAAAGCTATAAGGCGTCACCGTATATATAATTATACAAACTGATTTTGTTGGCGACAAAGTGGTTGAAGATCAAGGTACAAGGGTGTATTTTTTATTTATTTAAATGGTTTCCCGTTCTCCTTCCATGCCAGTATGTATAGATTTTGTTTAAATTATACCTTGCTAGACTAATCTAATTAGTGAAAATATGGGGAAAGTACTAACGAGTAGTGAGATATGTTGCACAAACACACAAAATAAATATATTGAAAGCATTACTCATGTTTACTTTTAATTAAGTAGCTCATAACATTTACTAACGACTTGTTCTTTGCACTCCCTCTTACTTCCCATTTTAGGTCAACATAATTTTACAAATAGGGTAGGGCTAGCTCATAAAAAATTGTACTTAAAGAAACGGGAACCAAACTGGACTCATTCACCGCCTCCCCAGTACATTTAATTCCTCCCTAATTGGGTGAGTAGGCGGAACTAGCCGTCTGAATGGCCGAGTGTACACGCTGCTTCGGATAAGCCCATCAAACCAATCTTCAGGTCACAAACTCTCAATAAATTTCAATAAAGGTGAGGATAGTTTAATTTAAAAGTATGCCTGTATTTGCGTGGGAGGAGGGTGGGTAAACATAAAAAAACAACTATTTCAGTACACCCGATCAGGATTTGAAAAGCGGTAAACAAGACTAGATGAGTTTGACGTTTGATTCGCGTATCCACCGATACCGGTAGCGACAGGTTCTAGGACCTAAGATCTAAGAGGTTGATAAATCAAGAGTAAATGCACCACCATTAACAAGGAGAGATTATTTTGGAACAACACTGATAAATCATCCAGGGGTAACCTCTCCCAGTGCACCTTATTTCTTACATGAATCAATAAACATCTTAGATTGATCTCATAATTTGTCGATTTCTCATGTTAAATTTACAAATATATACCGATTACCTTAAAATTTAATTTTTAATTAGCAATAAACTTTATTTCAATTTATTTTTTAATTTATCCTCCGTTTTTTTACCACCAAGTCTTACTGCTCGTTCAGTCTATACGCCTATGTACTAATCACACTAATGTGAAGGTTTAATTTACAGGAAGTGCATTCACATTTAAATGGAGGGAGATTGGAAAATCGTTTATGGAACATCATCCTCAGTGCACTTGACCGGGATCGAATCCCAATCTCCCCATCGTCAGAGTTTTGCGTTTAACCTTAATTGCAGGCTAATAGGGTTACGACTAAATCTAAGGCATAAGGGTGAGGAAGTTTGATAAAGCAAATGCACCTTTATCAGCTTGAAAATTTGATCAAAAAAACACTGTAAAATATTACACTTTAACATTCCTCTCACCCACTTCAATGGCTATATGGTATTAGGTGTCACCCTCACAAAAACCTAGACTGTCTATGACTGGGAGATCGGAGGCTGGGTTCGAACCCAGATCTCCCCATCCTCCGGTGGTCTAGTCTATTTCAAGAGTAGTGCCTTAGACCATGCCGCCACTGAAGCAAATTTGTAAATATACTGATATACCAGTTGGATAGTAAACATAAATGTAGTCACAAAGATTTTAAAAATACCACAGAATCGATTTGGATCTAGCGTGGAAAGAATTTTCACATCCATCGATAAAACGAGCGGATAAGACGATCCATGACATAAAAATGAGAACTAATTTTCACACGCTTGGTTGACCCAAGCTGCCCACATTTAACGCTTATAAGGGACGATGAAAAAAAAGAACAAAAAAAATCGCTGACCTCGTTGACGAAAAAAGAGAGAATTCTAGTTGGCAGGCCTAGCAATCATCTCGAGTAGAGGAATTTCTGGTCCTTCCAGACTCCACTGCCTTAGCGATTATTCGTTTTGGCGCCAGTTCTATAAGGGATGAAAAGGGGTTGAGGAGGAAGCAAAGGGTTTGTGAAAAGGGGGAGGGGGTAGGGGGAAAGTGAAGAACTGGCACCCATTTATTGATCCTTCCAGTACTCCCTTTATACAGAGTGATCAAATGTAAAGTTTGGTTTGAGTAACTATTCATAGAATTAATATTTTTAAATCATTGTTTTAAATTGGGTTTAAAGAAGATTTGGGACTATTCCCACATAAGGAGAAAAATTTAGAATCAAATTTGAACCAGTACCCACCATGAGCTATTGATCATTTTTAGTACGGTGCTTAAACGCTCTTCATAGCTACCAAGACATAAAGTAACTTATTATTACTATTCATTTTACTTACTTATTACTTGTATTTTTAAAGAGTGGACTCAAAGCTGTTTTTACCAACTAAATAAATATATTGGTATCTCAAACAATATTCATACATATATATTTTTTATATTATTAAAACTAAGAGTTTGTCTATCTGTGTATCTGTCTGTCTGTCTGTCATGAGCACTGCGTGATATTTATCACACTCAGAGGTATGAAATTTGAAAGTTAATAGCTCCTGTTTACGAATATGTGCACCTCTAAGCCAGAACTTTAAAATCTTGATCAGATATTTTTATACTAATTAAAAATTGGTCTGGAAAAAATAAAATGAATAGTTTTTTTTTGTTTGCTTGAAGCCAAAATAAGCGTTACTAGGGGTAACCACAAGCAATGATGTGTACTTATGCTAGTAAATAATAAACCACTCACCCCCATTTAAACAGACGAAAAAATATTTCTTAACTTTTTTTCCTAGGGTAGATTGTATTAAAGCTGATAAAACTCATACGCCTTAAATTATTAGAGATAATAATAATGACGTGTCTAAGCTACATCAACCTGTAGCTCAGGTGGCGGAAAGATCAGTCATTACTAATGTACCTTTGCCCAGGGGGACACCCGAATGTAATAAAATTACATTCTTTCCGTGAAAGCTCTTTCCATGCCCTGATGAGGTGAGGGGATGATTGTAGTACATGGACGGGGTGAATCCAAAGAAGATCTTAACCTAACTTAAACCTACTAAACCAAACACTGGTGACCTTGGTAGTTATTCGCCTTTTGAGGGGAAAAAAATTCCCCCATTACCACCCGGGAATAGATCATGGTACCTCTAAATCAGAAGTCAAGACCACTATACCACGAAGTTAGTACAGTTAATATTTAATATTATACATAGGTTTAATTTATGCTAAATATATTAACTACAAAACATAAAATAAATTATAATAAATCATTAAAAATTGTTCCATTCGCATCTCAGTCTCTCGCATTGACTACAGCGTTTGGTGGTTGAGCGTGTAATTAACTTCAGAGCTCTCTGAGTATTCTGTAGACTGGATTTATACATTTTAATACAATCTTTTGATAAAATATTCCCTTCAACTTAAGGTTAATTATCTGATATTTCTGGCAGATATTTAGAGTAAAAGCTTACCGGAAAGTGTTCTTCTTCACATAAATATTTTTTTAAATAACGTCTACTTTATTAAAAATTGTGTTAATCCTAGTCTAATCTGATGAAGCATTCTCCCCTTTCCTAATCACGACCCATATTTATCCGGGGCTGTGAAGTTTTTCCACATTTGTTTGCGTGGAAGATTACCTTATTCCCATAAAGGTAACCTTGGCCTGTTTTGATAACTTAAAATTTACTAAAAACAATCTCATAGAAATTATTTTACTCGCAAAAACACATTACTCCTTTAACAAGAAATTCTAATTTAAAGTCTGATATTCATAGGAAGGGCCAATTTAGAAAGACTTTTTTTTGCAGTCAAAAATAATAACATAACTTTATTAGCGATATTTTATAGGTATTGGTAATATATATCATATACTGGCAGCTGCAGATAACATAAATTAAGGCCTTTGAACCTGTCGAGTGCAAGTCTAAAACCTATTTTGTGGGATGGTGGGCGGGAGGGTGAAAGGCGTGGCGTGGCTTCACAACCAACCAAAGTTTCCTTCCGCGCCAACAAGAACAGATGGATCACGGGAACCGTAGATGGCGCTAGCTACCAGACAGGTCTAGCGGAAAAATCATACAATTGAGAATATCAGTTCTCTCGAAACCGAGTTAAATTTTAATGTTAATATTTCCAACACCCCTTCTAGGATATTTATTAATTGATACATTTTCTTATTTTTTGATATGAAGACGGCAGTTTTCTATTGATAAATGTTAATTTTATATATATTTAATTACTATTAAAACTATAGAGGTGGTGTTTAGTTAAAAAGTATAGCTTAATCAACATACTTCTATCCTTGAACAAACCGTTTCCGAAAAGGAAATTGGAAAACAATAAAAATTCTTGAAGCTAACCGTTTGTTCCCATGGCTCTGCATTTCCACGCCAAATGAAAAGGGCCAATCACCTTTACGTAAGAGATTGTGAATCAGATCAAGTGACTCTTATAGACGTCATATTGGACCCTTAATAATACAATATTTCTTTGCACCGCGTCTTCACACATGTTCAGGTACCTATAGTCATGTGTACTATTTACTCTAATGAGCTAGGGAGGTGGAAGGTTAAATTTAGAGGACGTGTACACGCATTTGCGTGGAGGGAGATTGGGAAACTAATTAGGGAAAAAAACCTTAGTCCACCCAATCGGAATTCCAACCTTAATCTTCCTGTAATCGACAGTCTTTGTCTAAAACGATAGTGACGCTGTAAACCATGCGGCCATCAAAGCATGTAATTTGAAAATTGAACTAAACATTACTTGTAAAAGTGACCCAGCACATTACAGCGAAAGAAAATTTAAGCTTTTTTTTTAATTAACTCTTCAACTGTCATACCCTAATCAGTCAGTGGGTACACCAACTAAAGGTAAATATCATTTTAGACTTAGGTTTCGCTGACAGAAGTGTTAGGACTCGAATCTTAGCCGGGTATAGTAAACGAGTTTTATCTAAATAGATTTCTACTTTCCTCCCACATCCATAAAGGTATATTTTCTAACTCCACCTTATTCATCCTGTACCCATAATTTCTAAGTGATCCACTTCTATGACACCATGGTCTGGGACATAACTATATCAATAGACTAGACTGCCGATGATGATAAAATCGGTGTTTGAATATCGGTCAGGTGTACTAAGGGTGGGTTTTTTTAATTTATGTTTTAACACACTCCCGCTATGAAAATGTGGGAAAACATCCTATAGTTTCAATCTTCCTCATAATATCTTGTTTTTTTTACATATGTTTATAACCACAACAAGACCTGATGCTTAAAAAAAAGTTTAAATACGCGTCTAGCTTGGATGGATACTAACACGAGGTATAGGGGAAATAAATCTCCGAAATGCTAAGTTTACAATAATTTGTCTATACCGAATAAAAGACCTGGCGCCAGGTCTAGGGGTAAGGTGTCAGACTTCTATGCTGGCGGCCGGGGTTCAATCCTTGGTCCCGGCACAGATTTATCTGATTACCTATTACCAAACCCTTCCTTCACCTCTGACAAGACATCTTGTGAATGTGGGGAATACCAGGCCTCCACCGTGGTTCTGATTCCATGTTAAACTCTAGGTCCTCCATTTCATCTCACAATCACCCTACTATTACACATTATCGTAAGTACGTATAACCCGAACGGTTAGTAAGACGCGGTGCTAATAATAATAATAATTGCTTAGTAATTTTATAGATAAAGCTTGTAGTTCAATATGTCGTAAGTTACAATTTGTAATTCAATCCTTCGCTAGACAATAAGAGCTTAGACAAAGGATACCAATTTAGAACGTTCAGTTGAGTCATTTTCCAATTCATGACCTACATCCAATGCCAGTGATATCATTTTATAATAACCTATATTGAGACAATGAACTTCTCACTTGGGGCTGTGGAATTAGTTTGGCTGAATAAGGAAAATTATAAACACTGGACTACTCTTAAACACACACAAGCCTTTCATAGGGGAAGAAAATCGGCTTTCTTTGTCACTTTGTTTAAGCGACCGAACTCTGTCGAAGAAAAGCTACTGTTTACGTACTGTCGCGCCACCCTTTTGAACTAAATCACTGATAGAAGGTGAACTAGTTCGACAAGTTCAGTTAGTTTTGTTTAGTTTGAACTGTTCTTTCGTGAGCTATACATCTATACCTGGTAGATTGAATTGAGTTGTTTGCCTGTAACTATTATATTTGTCTTTCAAAAACATCAATCCTCCATTGATTATGTTATAATATGTTTATTGACTCAAAGCCAACTACTATAAAGTTAAGGTCGTTTTTTATTGGATTTTCTTTTCGTTAAAACTTCTAAGATAATCTTAAACAATTAAAAATGTACGATTTTTAACATAATACAAATTTGGCAAATTTAAATGTTTGTGTTTTAACGTGTGGTAAGCAATAATTATTCAAAACTATTTACAAAATGTTTTAAGTACTATTAGTGCTGTTAGATAATAGTTTTAATGGAATAGTACACACACATTATTATAAACGTCATTATGTTAAACAGGTTGATAGTAAATATTAAAACCCTGCGATAATTGTTATAATATGCCACTTAATTCACTTATGTGTTCATGAACACAAATTACCGTGACAAGTAAACAGGATCTATAATATTAAATATCCATCATATCTTAGTACCCGTTTGGGTTATACGGATTTAAAATAATTTATGCTAATTAACTAGGGGCTAGGAAGGTAACATTTAGAAGAAATGTAGACCGTATTCCTACGATTAAAGAGTTATACAGGAAAATGGAAGATGTATATTGAGGAAATACACCAGACCTATAGTGGTAATGTTTGATATAGATTAATAAAGTAATATTAGAAAGTGCACCCGCATCAGCATGGAAATTGACTTGTAAAATCACAACAGTAAATATTGATTTACAGAATCTACAGTGCATCCAGCAAAGACTTGAGCCTCAGCCTACCCGTCATCGGTAGCCCAGTCTATTGCGGTGTTGACGTTGCCCTCCGAGTCAAGAGAGCGCGAGTGACTACACCAACTCTGTCGAAAATAAAATTGAAGAGTTCCACGAGGGAAGGCGAAGTTGTTCTGTTGGCTCAATCAGCCATTATCTCCGTAAAAAGAACTTGAAACGTACTAGCACCATCAACAGCTGTGGTGAAGTTAGAACTTCCCACAACTTTTNCCCCCCTTCCTTTTTCTCTCTTTCTTTTCCCACTATTTTCCTCTACTACTTAACAAACACTTTCTATCAAAATTCATTCGTTTTCTTTCGACACAACGAATAAATATTGAGATTCAACTATTAGTCGAATTTAAAAAAATAAATCTACTCTCATAACTATTCACACCAATGGTCACGGAGTATTAAAAGAGAATCTCACAATACAACAGATTACCAAATCACTACCATTTAGAAAAAGTCATTAGTAGCCATGACGTTAAACGAAATAATTAAATAAATAATGTTAATATTCTATTAATTATTTATTATTTAAATAACCCGAAATAGTGGAAAGCCCCATCTACAGACTCCGTATCCTTAAGGTGTGTAATACTCCGTAAGATATCGACACCACACTAACAGATTGAACTGTCTACATAGTCCTTATCCGTAATTCCTTAGTCCTTATCCCTCTGTATGCTAAGGACTGCCAATTAAGCGTGCGCGCGCATCTAAATGAAACCACCAATGGAATTATCATAACAACTATAATAACTAGCTCATGTTTTAAATATATTATTGGTGACTGCACTTAACCTACCTTTCAAATGTAGCCTATCCTGGACGTTAATCAAGATATGTTGTGTAGTTAATTTTGTTAATAACAATTGTCAGCTGGGATATCGTAGGCTTCGCAGATAACGTCTATTTGTGTCTAGCTATAGAAAATGTATTTCATATTGTATAATTGGACGTTGTTTTCACACTCTCCCATTGGTTGGTGCAGTCACGTGATTAAGAATACGAACTGTGTAGGTACGATTTCCATTGCTAAGGAATTAAAAACTATAAGGAAATGGAACTCACCTACTCTGTAGATTGGGCTTAAGAGTGCTCTAGGATGTTTGATTCCTACTGTGTTTGGTTGCTGTTGTAAAATAACATTTTGGTAGAGTAAATTAGTTTTAAGGCGACTGGCCCTTTTCATTTGGCGTGGAAATGCAGAGCAATGGAAACAAACTGTTATTTTCGAGAATTTTTATATGTTTACAATTATTTTTTTCGGAAACGGTTTGTTCAAGAATAAAAGCATATTGATTAAGTTATACTTTTTATACACAGGCCTCCGCTATAATTTTAACAGTAATCAAAAATTGATAAAACTGACATTGTTCAATAGAAAACTGCCGGCTTCCTAACAAAAACTCAGAAAATGTAACAATTAATAAATATCAATACATTATACTATAAGGGGGTGTTGAAAATATTAACATAAACATTTCACTCGTTCTCGGGAACACTGATATTTCCAAACGTATGATTTTTCCGCAAGACCTGTCCGGTAGCTAGCGCCATCGTCGGTTTCCGTCATCCATATGTTTTTGTTGGTGCGGAATAATACTTTGGTCGGTTATGAAGCCACCCCACGCCTTTCACCCTCCCACCAACCCTCCCAAAAAATAGGTTTTGGACTTATACTTGATAGGACAAAGGGCCTTAACCTATTTTTATCTTATGTAGTTTATTTGTAATTTAGGATTGCTTTCATTAGTTATTCCAAAGTTTATCACCATTTTCAAGGGTTGGAGAGCGTAAATAAAGGAGGAAATATCGTCTTCCTGGTGCTTGCTCCAAGCAAGTGGTGATATAGTTGAGGTATCCTCATTTATTTGTTGTGCGTAGTCCAAAGTGGGTACGAGAAAACATCCAATCGATGGTTGATTTTAGAAGTTCCCGCATCGCACACCACAAAGTGACCTGGTTGAGAAATAGTGAAAGTCCGGAAGGTTAAACAAAATAGCTTTATTTCCCTAAGTATCACTGCCCTCACCTGATAGCTTACAAGGTAGGTTGTTAAAAGCACGCACTGGTGATCAAGTGATTCATGTCTCCAGCTTCGTAACATACGTTAAATTAGAAATTGTAGCATACCATTACCTACTAACGGAGGATTTTCATAATCACACAAGAGGAAATACAAAGGCAATAGTAGTTTATTAAATAACACCTAGGAAAATACATAAGCATAGAAAATGGTAGTTCATCTGGTTTCAGTTAATTGATAAATTAGGTATACCTTGGAACAAGGGTATCTAAATAAATGAAACGGCCAAACATCAGACTGCTGGCCACTAGGGTCACTGCCAGCTCGCATTGTACCTTGGACGGAGCACTATGAGAAAATGAATAATATATTTAATTAATCTCGTGATGCGAGTAACGTATAGTAATTAGAAATTATCCAATCAATTAAGATAATTATTAGGCTGCAAGAAAACTACTCGTAAATTGGGTCCATACATAACGAATACAGAATTAATCAATGTGAAGCTAAATATCACAGCAAGAGTGGTAGACAAAACAAGTTCCCTTAGATAAGCTCATTAGCTCATACTGTTCTCGGCTACCTCCGTACATAAAAGATCCGAGAACAACTTATTATTTAACCAGTAATGTATTGCCTTTCAATAATAAATTATATATTGCGCGAACGTCATAGCCACAATAAAGGGGAGCTAACCCCGTTCCACTAGTGAACAAATAATATGCCCCTATTGGGGATCACAGAAATAGCCGTAATAGACTATTGCTGAGATAACGACCAAACCTTTACAATTATGGAGTACTCAGAATGAAGTTAAGCATCTACAAGCTCTTAGCTTAAGAAGCCCGTCTAAAGGCACAGAATTGTAAACAACACAGAGAGCTAACATGGCTTCGCGTAGGTAAGTCAAGCCTAAAAGAGGCACAATAACAAGACTAAATAAGTTAAGGTTAAATGGGCCCATCGGCAGGTCTGGCAGACCCAATTAGGCCAACAATCATGTCTGGTAACTCCCAGTTACTGTAGACTTACGTTCTCCCTAATTATTCTGCATTAAGGGAAGCCCCACAACTAACTAAACGCTATAGCGTTACTATATTTAACTAAACCCGGCAAGCGCATCCTAAAAATACTATCAATTCAGAAAGGGATACAAGCCGGTAAATTAATAACATCAATTTTAACCCTGTCATGAATTCATACTACAAAATTTGGTTCACGCAATCAACTACTACAAGCTGGCTAGTGTTTTTAAGGTTGACATTCCCATGAAATTAGGTACACATTACATACTAGCTAACAAAACAAACAATAGGCTCAGAGGGAGCCTAACTAGCATCTAATACTATACTTGCAGGCCTGACTAACTCACAATAATAGCCAAACGAAAGTTAGCTCATTTAACTCAATCAAGTACCACGCATAGAGTAGAGCGAAGTAAGTTTTACAAGGACTACAGCACCATCGAATGAGTTCAGTTAAACCAGCCCATTTTTCGGCTGTAACAAAACAATTCCAAGCCAGTACTTCTGTATTCTAATTCTGGTGGTAGTGCCATCCAAGCACGAGTTGTGCACCCACAGTTAAAGGACCTGATGATTGCATACCTGCTGTGGCAGGAGCTAAATCTAGCCATTCCCGTTATCGACTCCCCTAGACGCCATACCACCAAAGGTCTTGTTCTCATGGTCTGCTGTGATAAAGATGTAGAGAATCAAGAGTTAGCAAACCGGTCATCACCAGACAATAAAACTTTCTGTGGATTAAAATTAGCTCGTACTAACAAAAAACACAAACTCCCCGACTGGGACCAATAGAGGAGAGAAAGGAAGGAGTGAGTGTACAGCCAACCACGTCTCGTAATGACAGTGCAAGAAAGGGTGTCTGCCAAAGAGAGGCAGGCGCATGCGTGACGAGCCGAAAAACAGAAAACATGTGAAGATCGAACATTGCTTGCGTTTCTTGGTAGAAGTTGTAGAGCTCTGGTGTCAGTTAATGGAGGCTTATTAGAGATAGCCTCGGGACATAATCACCGTATAAGGTCGGCTATGGGATCTTCAAACTGCAGCATCGTGGACAGATTGTTGATATCTTGGGAAGTAGACACAGTCAATTAATTGTGAGAGCTAGAAACCCATTAGCTTGGCACAAAATATTAAGAGGCAAATCCCTCATAAATCTCATCAAAACTCATGCCATCATCATCTTTATCTTGTTTTACTTAATCCATTTTAATATCGCTAGTGGAAAGCTAAGTCTCAGATTGAACGTCTGAATTTCTGTTTAAGTTTGAATTAATAGTGCCATAAAGGGGATTTCGCGTTTTAATGCCTCACCCACCCAAGATATTAACAAGAGTTGAGGATGGAGACGTGACACTTTTAGAATGTCCAAACTAGGGATGGATGGCATATTCAGTTACCACCTCTTTTCATGATCATGAACTTGTGGGGACCTGAGCAGTGACTTGCCAGCAGGGCCTCGCAGTGAGTCCCAAGAACTTAATTGGGGCTGATATTAAGCTACCATGAAAAACACCGGAAAAAAAGGTAATCTAGATAAAGGTCATTTATTTTTCAACAAAACCTGGTAGCAGTACATGGACAAACCACGCACTATCCATAGGCTTGGGTTCAGGCCATTTCCCAAACAGCCACATTATGAACCGACTACCCTTATGCCATGCAGTGCCTCGATAAAATGAATATGCCTTATCCTTGGGGTTGCCATTAATGTCTTATAATGGCCAGTAGGGGATACTATGTTAATATTCTGAACCCAGCCCTGCCCTGCGGAAGGAATGAAATTGACTTGCTTACTTTATGGTGTTAGAAGCTTTAAAGCTAATTTCCACCCTTAAAAAAGTACCAAACATACCTATCTTGAGTTAGCTCTATCCAGTCAACTTCACTACATTATATTCCTATGTTGAGATAGTTCTATCAAGTCCACCTCATTACATCCTATCCCAATATTAAGATAGCTTTATTCAATTCATCTCATTAGAGCCTATAATCATAATGATAATCATAATTACAACCCATATCTTTCAGGTCCATTTTAATGTTATCCTCCCACCTGCGCTTGAATCTTAATGTTATCCTCCCACCTGCACTTGAATCTTAATGTTATCCTCCCATCTGCGCTTGAATCTTAATGTTATCCTCCCACCTGCGCTTGAATCTTAATGTTATCCTCCCACCTGCGCTTGAATCTTAATGTTATCCTCCCACCTGCGCTTGAATCTTCCCAATAATCTCTTCCCATTGAGTTTGCCATTCAGTACCCCGAACACAGTTCCAGATTATTCCATTCCCACTACATGTTACACCCACAGTAATCATCCAGATTTGATCATCCAAATAATATCTCGCGATAAGTACTCATCATCATATAACCTCCTCCACTGCTAACTATTCTCTAACCCTTTATGGACAAAATATCTTCCTAAGCACCATGTTTTCAATCGACCTGTTTTGTTTCCGTCATATAAGGCAAGAGACAACGTTTCACACACATAGAGAACGATTGGAGGATTACTTTATTAATAAGTGGGAAATCATTTAGGAAATTATACCTCAGGCTAGTCGTTTGGGATTTTAGCTAAGACTTCTCGATCATCGGCAAATAATAAAAGATGATACTGGAGTGTTTTTAACGTGTGACTATTACAAAAAAAATTTATTTATTTATTTATCAGAGATTTTTAATGTTCACTTTCTGAAACAACTGATTCTATCAAAAACAATACATTATATGACCGAGAAGGAAAGGGTTTTCCAATTTTTCTGGGAAAAGGTTTTTTCACATACCTCTTAGGGTTATCTTACATGACACGATCGACAAGGAACTGACTGCTTTACTTTCCTTCCAAAGGAAGTTGCGTTATAGAATTTCATCGCTCAAGAAAAATTCGACAGGCTTGACTGGGCTTAAACCCACGAACAAGGGTCCTGAGGGGAGCATTTTACCCCAAGACCACCGAGGCTGACGATTCAAAATTCATGTGGTAGCTACTAAGTATTTATTAAACTTGTATAGTGTCTAATAAGACATTGGCTGCTAGATAAACCACCACCTTTATCAACAGTTGACTACATTAAATATCAATACTGAGGACACAGTAGGTATTATAGAAAAAAAAAGCTTTATCTTCACTTTCTCTCTCTTAACTGTTGCCAAATCTCCTCGCTCTCAGTTATGCCTGGAGGTGGTGTGCTGGCGTAAGAATAATCTATTGGCAACCTCGAATAACTAGCGTTGGGAAACTTGTCTTATATTTGAGGGAGAGTTTGACCACATAAAAACAAGAAAACAACAAGGCTGTTTCCCCAATTGTAATCATATAAATCCCTCAGCGATCATATCCAGTATAATAACTATAAATAAATTATTGGATCATTGCCCGAGTGCTGGTTCTCAGTTCTAACGTGAAAATTTATTTGAAAGTCTTTATTGAGTATTAAAAGTTTGATAGCAACCACTCAACTTTTTAGCTAAAAGTTTACTCTTCCAAAGTTGTAAGCTTACGAGATATTTAGAGATCTTGTTGCTAAACTTAAATCAAACTTATATTTTTCCCCACCATGTGACGATGAGAACATTAAAATAACACTTCTTCCTCACCCTCATCTACTCTACCTAACTCTTAGCTTTTTTTATGTGGGAACAAATCAGATCAGGTTTTTTTTTCGACGCAGGCTATTAACCGTTGTGATTGTAAGCATTTATTAACTACGCTAATGAGGAAGGAAGGAGGAAGATATGATTTAAATTAAATGTATCCACATTAACATTACGTAAAAATACATTCATTATGGTCTACAGCCGTATGGGTTAGAACCCTGAACTTACATGCACGGACAAATGGACTAGATGAAACTTTACATTTATACCACGTATTCATCGATGATGATATCAGCCTATTCAATTTGTTACCTACCCGCTTTAATGGCCACATGGTCTAAGATGATACTTTCGCAATAAACTAGACTGCAGATAACGGGGAGATTGAGGTTCGAATTCCGGTCGGGTTTACTGAGGATGCTTTTCCCTAAATGGTTTTCCACTCTTCATCCATGGAAAATCTGGTAGTTTTCATCTGACATTATACTGGCTTCATACCTATTCTATTATATTAACTATATGTGCGTATAACTTGAACAGATAGTAGGCCACGGCGATAAAAACAAAGTGTATAGTATACCAGATAGAGATATATAGAATACTAATTATCAAGGTGATTTATCAATGACATATTTCTCGATTATGGCACATATGTGTTTAACTTGTCAAAATAACATGTGTGCTGTCTTTAAAATATGTTGGAAATTCTTTTTCATCTCTAAGCCCTTCCCCCTTTTCTCCTCTTACTCAGATTTCATTTACAAACAAACAACTGACACTAAGCCCGTTATGGCTATGACAGGTGAAAAAAACAGACTAGATATACCAAAAAACTTCACTCAAAAAATAGACAAAATAAATATTCCGATAGTTTTCTTCTATTATATTGACTTACGTCTGACATGAGATGTCAAGTTCAGTTCAAAAAATCTACGAACAAAGTTTCTCAGAGTGAGAGAGAGAGAGAGAGAGAGAAATGTCACGAAAGTGATGTCACGTTTGTCAGGTATAGTTCAAGATAAAAATATATTACGCTCGTATTAAATGTTCGCTCAGCGTTTGAGAATGTCATACGTGGTGTGAATCTCAACTTCACATTCTAGAGCTGTCACCCAAAAAAAAAATTGCAAGTAGATGCAAGATTAAAGACAAATTCAAAACGAGACCATCGACAACATTTTCTATACCTAGTGGTCCTCAAACATATTTTAGATTGTACCTCTTCTTCATGACAAAATGTTTAATGTACACCAATAATAATATATCTCCAAATTACAAAGCTTACATTTTAAATATACTTGCCCAATTATATTGTTGATGTAGTTAACCTTCGCTCTTAAAGCACAAACATTAAATGGACACGTGACGTACACACTAAATTAACCTACTAGGGCATTGTTTCCCAACCTGGGTGGTACTGTCACCCAAAGGGCGTTTTTAGTTTCTAAGGGGGGTTGTAAATTGTAAGTGTGTGCAAGGGAGGCGTTTAGAGTTTAGTGGATATAATAACAGTAATGTTATGCTAATTATAAAACACATTAAGATATTTAACAAAAGGGTCTTTCATTTATTTTAACATTTATCTTTTATAATTATGACAATCTTTAACTACTTGTATCGTATTGTCCATTTGGCAACAGGCAGCCAGCCATTGGTCAGAAGAGTGGACAAATTTGGGACTTTGGACTGGTGATAAATATTATATTTCTTCTTATTCTTGTAATAGTTGTTTTTTTAAATAAAACTTTGTGACCATTTCTAATTTTCACTTATCTCGTAGCTTCTGTTTGTGATAAAACAGAAATATAAAGTGTGAGTAGAGTTATGGAAAGGACGTGGTCCAGGAACAAACACAGGTATAGCCCCCACCCGAACCCAGAGCTACTACTGCTCGCGGGGAACCCCAAGAGAACTTGTGAGGTTGATTGGTTCACGGATGGTCACGTTTTTTTGGATATAATTTTATTATTATTATTATTAGCACCGCGTCTTACAACCCGTTCGGGTTGTACGCACTTACACCAATGTGTAATGGTAGGGTGATTGGGAGATGAAATGGAGGACATACAGTTTAACGTGGGATCCGAACCATGGTGGAAGCCTGTCATTAGCAGATTGTGATTAATTCATGTAATGTCAGAGGTGACGGAAAGGTTTGGCAATCAGATAAATCTATACCAGGACCGAGGAGTGAACCCTTGACTCCAAACACATAAGTCCGACAACTTACTCTTTGACCGCCAGGTCACCCTAGAATTTAATTAATCAAACTTTGTACGAAAATGCACGTTAGGAATAAATATAATAATTATAGATGAGACATAGCACATAACACGAGATAAACTCACGTTGAACATAACATATGACTGACCATCCGCTTTCCACATAGATCCCACAGACTCGTTAAACCAGCCCTTGGCCACATATGACACTCATGAACACTCTGCTAACAACCACTCCAAATGTATGAATATCAAGTGAAAAATAACCATAGTGACAGGCCAAGAGTGTGGGTATATGATGCTTGCATCGGCTACCTACAGGTGCTCAAGGCGGCCATACGGACTGGTATGCCTCCGTTAAACTACTTTCGTTATAAGTAGGACACAAATTTGGGCCGAAGGCACACGTCGTGAGCTTGCTCGTGGTGGCGGCCCAGAAATGGGCTGGGCTATGTGGGGCAGTGAGTTTAATTGCCAACGAGTGATGGTGCTGTCAGAGTGGTGAGGTCTGGACTCTTGAGGTTTTGGGCCTTGGCTTTCGGGGTTCTGGGCCTTCGGGCCTTGCCAGTCGTGCGGTGAACTATTTTAGAGCTCCGGAACTAACATGGACAGTTAGTAGTGCATGTGCTAGAACATGGGCGCCTCCACTCGTATTCACTAGTAGTGGGAGATTACTTTCCCACGCGCAGTGGGCGTAGTCCCAATCCCCTACTTATAGGAAAGAGTATAGATCGCAAGGTCGCTTCTGTGAGCGGAAGTAAATAGCTCCTGGTACCACCCTGGATAGGTGGAAGACTCGTAGTCCCCCTTTGTCGGTCCAACCAGTGTGGGACTGGAAGGGGAGGAGGAGTTAATTCTCGCCTCCCTGGGTATCCGGCCTGAACCGGATCATCCCTCCCTTCGGGGTGCGGGGGTTGGAGCTTTTTAGATACTGACCTAGAAACTGCCCTAGGCCACGATATCCAGGAGTGCTTGGCGACACTAAAGTGCTGAGTCCATAGCATAATAAATCGATAATGTGTATTGATTGTTATTACTGATATCGTTCGCACCTCTGTCACTTTCCTATCTGTCTAAACAAGTGAGAATGAGACATACCAATGAAAGTAACAACTTGCTTTAGCTCATACCAAGAGATTCAGTGCATTGTAAACACTATATTTGACCAGAGATGGATCAGGGCCAACTTTTGCAGATGTATCTACAATTAGATTGTACTCTGAAGCTATCGTACCTCCATTGTTTCTGTAACAATTTAGAAAAACTAAATATTCAAACAAACTAGGATTCAAACCAAGGACTCTCAGTAAGTAAATACATTGAACACAACGTAATCCTTAGTATTAAACCAAATATTGTAGCACGTTTTAAAACTATTTATAAGGAATACACTAGTAAAAGTATTAATATTATATAAATATTGGAGTTGTGTTTGAAATTTGATTTCCTTCGAAAAATAAACGGTACGAAGCACCACGAAGACGTTATCCCTCTTTTATCTTGATAAAATCTAATTTTATAAAAAAAACTAGTAAAATTTTGCAAACTAAATAATACACACTGTTGCAGAAACATTCAATATACGTGCCTCAATGAAGTAATGTACACTTTTACAGAACATTGAGAAAAGAGGAAGAACAGCTCTGTGCATCAAAGAACTAACAATCGAATTAAAATATCAAAGAACTTTATAAAAACATAATTCTCCTATAGTCATAGTTTGAGATACGATCAAAATTTGATATTTCTGCTTATACCCTTAATTTATTCTCGTATTAAAATGAGAATTGCCATTTTGTTTGTAGTGTTAACAATATCTGGATGAAAACAAAATTTAATCAAAATTGTTGTTGAAAATACTCTTTGGTATTTTTTGCCTTTCAGACAGACCGACAAACGGCTTCACGAAAAACTTTTTTTCTGTCGACATTTAAAAAAATCTTGAGTTTGAGTTTGTTTTTTTACGATCACAATAGATATCTACCTACTTCTTTCTCCGAAGGGTTGAAAGAAAGTAAAAACCGTGAAATTTGTTTATACATAAAAATGTTAATTACTTTAAGAAAGTGATGTTTTACCCTTTCAGACACACTCCCTCTTCTTATCTCGTGTAGTAGCTGCCATCTTTCACTCCACTTAGAAGACATCCATCTCGCTCCTTTCAAACACACCGAGATAGCTAGAGGCATGGCACGCGAAATAGTTCGTTGAAAGAAGCTTAACTCCACGGAGTGGTGTATCAGCAGTTGTCAAACTCACATCATAGGCCTAATAATAACAATTTTGATAAAAAATAATTCAAAACAATAAATTAGTTCCAAGCATATTTTTTTATCTATTCTATTGTAATTTTGTCAATAATTTTGCAAATTATCAAACGCAGCTAATATGCTAAATGAAACCACTTTATTACAATTTTATTAATATGTTTAAAATGTATTTCATGATGTATATTAATATAATACACGCTTGATTTTTTATTATTACAAAAAAATAAGAATGAAATAACTTGAAAAATATGTAAGTGTGTACCGATGTAAAATAAATAATAACATATGTATAAAAAATTTAAATAATGATTGGTTATTTATCACGCGATTTTGTATAGAACCTCACATTTTGCGTTTAAATATTATTTCATGGCAACAAAATAGATTAGTTATAGTTGTTTAAAGTAAAAACAAAAAGAGCGTAAAATGAATAATTTCCTAATTTGGAAGTAGAGTTGGATAATTAATTTATTCACTTTAAAACTCAACACATATATTTAATTATTTCCCTCGTCGTGAGTTTAATGTTGGTCTAATAGTAGCATCCCATATCTATAGGTTTTCCTTTAAAAAAAACTCGCATGTGAAAGGTGGCATCAAAATATAGGACTATCAGTGTAGTAGGTTTGAACTGTATAGATTTTTAGTAATTGCAAAATTACCCTTTATTTATTTTGATGTTTCGTTCGTTCTCTTTTGGCAAATAATTTTGCGAGTCACACACTCCAGTGGCACATCATGGTCTAACGTTCTACACTTGTGTTAGACTGGACTGCCGAAGACGGGGAGATTAGGGTTTGATGCCGGTCGGATGCACTAAGGGTGGATTTCCCTAATTATTTTCCACGCAAATGCGAGTGCACTTGCTTAAATTAAACGTGCCTAATCCCCAAACACAATAGTATAATTAGTACACAGGCGTATAATATCGACGGGTAGAAAGACGAAGTGCTAAAAAAAAATATAGACTGTAGTTCATGTCCTGTAAATTCTCACTGATTTTCTTTCTCCAAGAGATATAACTGTGTTTAAGTCTTTAATAGTCAACACGACCCGCCTCGGTGGCGTAGTTAGCTAATGCGCTAGTCAAGTTGAGCCAGACTGTCGAGGACGCGAAGATTGAGGTTCTAATCTTGGTCGGGTGAACTGGGGTGGTTTTCCACTCTCCCTCCACACAAATATGGGTTCATTTCCTCTAAATTAAATCTTCCCAATTCCTTATCCAATAGCGTAATTAGTACTTAAGCGTATAACCTGAACGTGTATTAAGACGCGGTGCTAAATAAAATAGTCAACACATTGGTATTAAAGAGTAAATTAAGTAGTTTGTGGATTACAAATACTTACACAGATTATTTGCTATCCTTAAATGTATGGTTTTAATTTAATTTTTGTTAAATATTAAATATTACAATTTTATCCCCTTTATGTGAAATAAATACTTTAAACTTAGTCTAGCCTTTTTGCTAGAACTTCAAAAACACAATCATGTGTGTTTATTTTAAATGAGCTAAAAAAAAAATTGAAGAGAATAATAATAAATTATACTAGTACATGATCTTCAAAGTAACTTTACTCTATTATTATTATTTTTATCATTTAGCACCGCGTCTTACTACCCATTCGGGTTATAAGCTTTAAGTACTAATTACTCTAATAGATTAGTAATTGGGAAGGTTGAATTAGAGGAAGTGACCTGCATGTTCGTGGAGGGAGAGTGGAAAACCATTTAGGAAAAACCATCCCCAGTTCACCCGGATGAGATTCGAACCTCGATCTCCCCGTCCTCAGCAGTCGACCTCAACACGACTAGCGCGTTAGCCAACTACGCCACCGAGGTGGGTAGCTGTACTGTAGAATAAACCTAATGTACAAACCTAATTAAAGGTTTAAACAAAACGATTACTTAATTAAGTTATTACCCGTATCGGTGGGTCTGTCAGGTTCATTAAGTCTGGTTCCTCTAAATTCCAGACCCAGTTTTAAGCTCACTTTCAACTACCAACATTGTTTGAAATTCACTAAAACTTGGCATTCTAGAAATTTGTCTTATTTGGTTTATTATATAGTTAATTTAAAAAGTATAGAAAGTTTCTAGTAACACTTCCTTAGGGTTTACTGTCTAATTTATCCTTAAATTATTAATTAATTTAACTAAGAATAAAAATACAATAATAATATGCTTGTCTGGTCATTGTGGTAACATGAGTTTCTAGTTTTCAAATAACGGGTTACTTATAAAAATCAAACTTACCTTCTCTATCCCTACCATATTATCGTAAACAAAATACACACATTTCAGTGGGATAGAAAGACGTGCTGAAAATAGTCACTTGTTACTTTTATGTTTTGTTTACACACAGTTATTCTTTCGTTAAAATATATATATATGTATATATATATATATATTTGTTAGAATGGTAAGTGTGCAAGTTTTGTCTAGTCCCGTTACCATAATCATAATCATAATCATCATCTGTTTCCAGTCTGCGACCGGGTCATTTTAGAAAAATACCTCCATCTTTTATTTTTATACCATTCTTTCTCCTTTAATTGTTTCCATTCTTCTCCTCTCACTTGCACACTTTTTGTTATATGCTCTTGCCATCTATTTCTTGGCCTCCTTTACGGTCATTTTCCTACATACTTTCCATCTTTTAGGGGACTAATCCTCAAATGTTCAAATATATTTGGATCGATTATTTTCAATTTATAAATATGTGTCTTACGAAAAATATGTTTTTTTGGTAACTAGACTTTCTACGAAACTTTTTCCTTAATTGTTTAGAAAGATGAAAATATATTTTACCTTGAACAAAACTTGTATTTCGGTGCTACATATATATTTAAAACATTAAATATTATAATATTACGAGAACTCTATAATATCTATAAATATAAGATATAAATTCCTATGATAAATATAAAGAAATTATAACAAAATATTCGTTTTAACTCATGTGTACTAAGAGTATGAGTTCAATTAGTTAAACAAATAAAAACTATGATTGAAATTTTTATTTTTTCTTCAAATGAAGCTTAATTATAAGCACGTTTTCTAAAAATCAATAAAGGGCAAAAGAGTTAAATACAAACAATAAAGCTATTTTAAAATAAATCTTTGTGAAATCCCAAGTTTAAACACCTTTGAGGTTGTTGTGTAAACACCCCATAGAGAGTAACTACCCCCCCCCAAAAAACTAACTGC
>CABFOV010002011.1:0-10011 GCA_902141375.1 Timema poppense | reverse complement strand
AGAGTTTGGAGCCCTAAGAGGTTTCGAATTCTGTCATAATCATAATAAATCCGGTTACTAAAGAATTTATCATAGCATGCAGCAACAAATTTTCTTTGAATGTTTTCTAACCTAAGAAAGTCAGTTAAGGTAATGGAATTCCAAGCAACAGTGGCATATTCTAACTTAGATCTAACCAGGGCGTAATACAGACATAAAAAACAGTCAACTTTCTTAAATGATATAGTAATAAATTTAATAAGCCCAAGTAATTTCAATGACTGGGAAATGACATGGTCAACATGATAGTGGAAATAAAGTTTTTTATCTAGGAGGACACCAAGATCATTAATACAAAGTGTACGAACTATGTTATCACTGCCCAATTTATAAGTAAAAAAGAAAGGATTAGTTTTCCTAGTAAAAGATATAGATTTGGTCTTAGGTTTATTGATAGACATTCCATTTTCCAAAGACCATTGTAAAATACCATTTACATCATTTTGTAAATCTATACAATCTGCTATTGATTTGATAGTTTTAAATAATTTTACATCATCAGCAAAGAGTAAATAACTAGACGCGTAGTAATAATAATAATATAGTTTAGTGAAAGAAGACAATACAATATTCACAAAAAAACCATTGTAATGGATCACGGGAGTCGAGTCATGGACACACTTAATAGGCAAGCTTTATTTAAAAAAAATTATTTACTATACGCTCAGGCACCCTTACTTGGGTTAATGTTTCTATCATACTCAAAATTGGGGTTATTAAAAAATATGTGTGTATATTTTTAAGGGAGTGGTTATCAAAAAGTGGTCCGTGGGCCATTGGTGGTTAGTGGCTGTGTGCTACATAAGGGACCACAGGAAAATGAATAGTATGACACAATCGTATTAGCTTTCTAAATGGTCAATTATTGTTTTAGAATAAATTTTTGAAAATAATTTATGTCTAATCTTGCTTCAAATATTTATATTGTAATATCATGGAAAGACTTTCCAGATATAAACTATAGAGAAAAAAAAACCAAGGGACAGACTTTTTTTTTGTTTATTGGGTACAACAAAAGTAAATAATTATCATACATTTAGTAGAAAGTTTTCATTGTTAAAACATTTCTTCTCTTTATATGTTTATTTTTTATTTTTTGAGGTATTTAACGTGCACTTTCTGAACCGACTGATTATATCAGCACACGAGAATTTCTATGAGAGAGAGAAAAAAGGCCTACCAATGTTGCCAGTAAAGGTATTTTTACATACCTTCCTGGGTTCTTTTACACCCCACAATCGACAAGAGACCTACATCTTTACTTCCTCTCAGGAGGAAGTTGTGCTACGGATTTTTATCATTCCAGAAAAATTCATTGACCAAAGCTGTGTTCTTTATTAGAAAGTAGAAAGTTGAATAAATTCAAATAATACAATATTGGTATGCTTGATCTGCTAAGTTAGCTATAATTTGTTCCAAAAGTTCAGTCAAATTTTCATAGAAATAGTAGACATTTATAAAAATTTTAATAAATTTATTAATGTTATTTTATTAATAATGTATCAAAAGTGAATTATTACATGTCTTGACTTGAAAGTAGACTAACTGTCCGACAAGGCTTTTGTTTAAAAATTGGACTGTAAAATGCGGTGGATTACAATTGGGTAACGAGACCAATAAGCTCACAGGTGGATTGGGCCACATTCGTTGACCAAGAAGATTAGAAAATATATAGCTTTATTAAACTTAAAAACAATACACTTGGGCAACGTATTCCAATTATGAGACAAGGTTGTGAAAGGACCTATAAAAACAAATACGTACAAATTATAGTAATCATTATTTATTATTACTATTATTATTATTATTATTAGCACCGCGTCTTACTACCCGTTTGGGTTATACGCACTTATCGCTAATGTGTAATGGTAGGGTGATTGTGAGATGTAATGGAGGACCTACAGTTTAACGTGGAATCCGAACCACGGTGGAGACTTCGCATTCCACACATTGACAAGATGTCTTGTCAGAGGTTAAGGAAGGGTTTGGCAATCAGATAAATCTGTGCCGGGACTGAGGATTGAACCCCGGACCCCCAGAACCAAAGTCTGACACCTTACCCCTAGACCACCAGGTCACCATATAGTAATCAAGTATAATTGAAAGTAACTACCCTTAATTTGAGGGCTAGGGTCACAGTAAAAATACATCCTATCATAGATAAACATGGGGACAGAATAAAAAAATATCACTTTTTTTACATTGGGTCTATTATAAAACGTAAAGGTTCATCACTATCTCGTGATGGATTTTATTAACGAGTACAACACTTTCTTTTGCTCTACCTCCACCCTCCCTTCTTTAATCATAGAGGTTCCTTGTACTGAAAATTGTTGAAACATTAAATGATATTTGGATAGAAACTGCATTGAAAATGCCATTTATGCCCATTTTAGAATGGCTTCACAGATAAGCACTGTGCACAAGTCTTTAATCTGTCATAATATGGACATCATGTAGTTATTAACAAGATACTGTGTCGCTTTGTCCCCCATCGTCCCTACGGAAAATTTCGAGTGATCATTCTGAAACGAATGCAATGCACACACTTATCGCATACTGTAGGTACATCTTTTGTCTTTTTGCTCTCATACATCACTCGAGTTGGGAGCTGAGTTGGGTCTGCTATGATGCACGCTCTTCTTGATTCGTTGGCAGTTTCGGAACAACACCATGCATGGCCACGTAAATGTCTTTCGTAAGAAGATAATATCATGCGTTATAATATATTCTTCATGTTTTGCCAGCTCAGAACGAATGAGTTTCGATGGTTTCTCCCACAAATATTTCTTAGCTAATCGCCTTACACCATTGCTTGCAACCATTCTATTTATATTTTTCATCACTAATTAGTGATTATGATTTATATCACGTTACTTTCTATGTTGTTAGTGTACACTTATACTGAAGACCTTTTGTTCGCACCTCTACAGCGAACTTTACCATCGCTAGCAGCATAAGCCATTGAAAATTTGTTACTTTCTAAGACAATACATTCCCCCTTCCCCCCTTTCCTTCCACATAAAGTAACCTTCCATTATTCAAACACTGGAACACTACACGAAGAGATTTATATGTCTATGGACAACCTTGTCTCATAACAAGTATAAGTGGACCAACTGGGATCCTTACGTAAAATGTGTTTCGTTGCCCATTTGTAATGTGGGATTAGCCCCAACTTATTAAAAAACCAAGATCATAACATATTTACTTGGTGAATCAATTAGCCGAAGCAATCATTTATGCATTTTAGTGAGGATAACACCATTTAGATATCATGTTCTGAAAATTGAAAAATGACACCCGGACACGGAAATCGAACCCGGGACTAAGCCGAAGGTCCCGGGTATAATTCCCGTGTCCAGGTGTCATTTTTCAATTTTCAGAACATGATATTTACTTGGTTCAATTTTATTGCGCCCGTAAAATGTGTATATAAATCAAAGTTACATGAATATGCTATATTTACTGCTTGACAAATAGCTTCATTAGAAATGGCTTGCTATAACAAGTGACAGGTAGAAAGTATACACTGATTTTGGTTGGAAGAACAGTATAGAAAATTCAAACATATTTATTTGTGGCAAACAGTGATAACATTTTACTATATTATTAGTGCTATTTTATAGGTAGTGATAAGATATATAAAAAGTAGCAGCTGCAGATAATAAGACTTGATGTATGAATATATTAAAATTGTTTTAGTAACTTTAGTAACCAACTTCTACTGTTCTTCCTACAAAAATCATACTATATATTGACGTGGGTGGTCCATGTGTGCATCGTATGTTTTTCAAATGATCCGCTATTGGGAATATTTAGAGAAATACTGGGATATGAATGATAAGGGTAGTCTATAGGAAGTGTATCTCTATCAGCATATAAAGAGATTATGGGAAAAATCACAGGTCAAACTACCCGATATTCGAGCCAACACCTCCTAGTATAATGATGACCAAAGTCAACGAGGGCCAAACTCCCTTGACCACTCGGCCATCAGTACAGGTACGCAACCGATGTCGAAAATACTGGAGCCGTGTAGCTAGGACTGTCAAAAACCCACGTGGGAAATCAATGCGAAGGGTTGCAAACGTTTAGAGCCCCCGGATTATTTATGAAGTGGTTTAATATTTTTTTAATATTGATTTCACCAAAATGTGGGAGAAAGCTCGTGTTAGCTAAAAAGTTTAAAATTCAAGTATAAAGTGGTTTTTTTTAATTGATAGCTTACATTAAACTCTATAAACCATTCAAATGTCAATATCTCTGTTTTATAGTGGTCTTTTTATTCTAAATATTATTTTGTACCTTATATTCTATGGCTGTAGGTATTTCTTCTGTAATACTATTTCTGTATTATTTGTGTTTACTAAAGCAATTGTTTGTTACTTTTTATTATATAAGTACCAATATCGGAGGTTTTATGTCCAAACACGCCATTCTCGTGCTTGACTGGATTACTGGTGATTGGGAGATCAAGGTTCGAATCACTCGGTTGCAATTAAGCCTTTTTTTTACTAAAAAATTTCTTACTCTCTTTCCTCAAAAATACGGGTAAATTTCCTTTAAAATTTTATCTTTCTTATTCGATTAGTGTACTAGTGAATTATATAGTCTGAATAGGTAGCAAGTAAAATAAAAATGTAATCATATACTTGACTTTGTGTTGTAGGCATTCTTCTTAGCACCGCAACTTACTATCCGTTCGGGTTATACGCCTATGTGCTAATCAAGCTAATGATTTTAGGGATAGGGAAGGTTATATTTATAGGAACTGTACCTGCATTTGTGTGGAGGGACAGTTAACCACTATTTTGGAAAACCACTCTCAGTACACCCGACAAAGATTCTAACATTGATCTCTCAGTCATCGGTAGTCTAGTCTAACACGAGAATAGCACGTTTCGCCATGTGACCACCGAGGTGGTTATGTTGTGTTGGTGCGTTTTACTACTACCTTATCTACTAGTACTACCTTTTACTCAACTTTTAGTGTTGGTAGCCTCTAGAAGTCTAGTGTGATGTACTCTGCTTTCAAGTTTTTACTCATTTCTCTGCCTATGTCCTCAAAAATATTTCCTCAACATCCCACTTGGTATGCGTCACAACTTATTTCTGCTTCACTCAACCTCCCTTTCCAACAAGTGGGCAAAGTGGTTGAAAGGGAGCTTCTCGTATGTAAGTCTTAGCCCTAAATTTCAATGTGAGGTCCAATTTTCATAACAAGAGTCTTATCTAGTGGTTATAAAATTTACTAGGTCGACCTTCATACATTCCTACGTCATGGCATGTGACCTACAGATGTCACCTATGATATATATTATCAATAATTTTAATTATATTGGTTTTGTGGATAGTAGACCTGGTTTGATCTAATACAAACATTTTAAATACATCTATAACCGAGCCAAGTGATTTTCTGTTTTAACTTTATAGTTTTACATTCCATCTGTCTATCCTGGATTTTTTTTTTACGATAACTGTCAAATTCATTGACCAATTTTAACTAAATTTGGCAGATATCGCTCAGCACAGGTTCAAATAATGTGTGTATGTAGTTTTTCAATCTGGTTATCCGTTTGAATAAGACAAAATGGTTTTTAATTTAATTAAAATTAATTAAATTTAATTATCTCATCTCAAGTGATTTGGATTTAAAATTCAAAAGAGTTCAATAAGTAACTATAGCACGTATTTTAAAAATTTACATCTATTCCCAGACTGGCATCTTAAACCACGTAATCAATACTTATTCTCCATCAATCTATTATAGGGCTACGTACGATTGAAAATATTAATCATTTACTCTGTACAACTTTACAGTCCATGGGTCTCAATATCTGCGTAACGAACCTTGTTTTCTATATAGCTTGATAACAAAGAAAAAACATATACTTTAAATCAAAGAAGAAATTATAGTAGATATTTCAATGTGAAATCCAAATGGAATTCTTTAGACTGTATTAACTATAAGAACATGAAATAATTATTAATGTAATGTACAACCTTTTTTTGAATGGAGGGATCGAGGCCCTAGTTTAAGATTTCAGGCTTGCAATATACGTCAACATTAAAAATATACGCGCTATTCACTTGATCGATTGCTTATAATTATAAATTCAAATCACTTGAGATGGCATATTAAACGAAAAACCTTTTTAGGTACTGCCATTTTGAAACTGATTGAAAATTTTTGTACACTCTATCTACCTTGAAAGTTAACAGTCTTAGAGGAATAATGCAAGGTAAGCTTGATACCTCACAGTGTAAACTAAGGGTACATATTATATCGTTTGGCCTAATTTCAAAGAATATTCCTGCCAATTTTCGTTAAAACTGGTCAACGCATTTGAAAGTTATCGCGTTACAAATAGACAAGCGGATTTTTAAGTGACTTGAAACTGATATCCAACTGGAAGAAACCGATAAATACGTTGCTTGGCCTGGGTTCATATAATTTATCTGTTAAATTTTGTTAAAAAATTAGTCAATGCGTTTGACGTAACAAATATTTTGACGGACATATGATATTCCAAATAGTCAAGTCAAAACATAATCTCACCACTCTTGATATATAACACTAATAATACAGTAGAAAGTTGTCAGTTTTGGTTGGAAATAAAAAATAGGGTTGTATTTTCCAAAAGGCTCTTCTTGAGTAAATTGTAATATACAGAAAGCAGAATACGGAAAAGGGTTTAATAAAAGAAGTACAATAATAATAAAAAGAGTTTATTTAGTATCGTTTTTAAATTTTTACTCTCATAAATACTTCTTCCCTCGCCCGTTTCTCACCTCTTTCCCTCCCTATCCCCTCCAATCTCCCCCACACACAAGCACAAGAGTTTTCTTCTGACATTTTGCCCGTGTACCGTTTTCGTTGGCTAAACGAACCCTTTTCACCATCGCAGGTTTGTTCGGGCGTACAGTCTTTACGTGAGAGTAACTTGCCAAGTTGTTCAGCCAAGTTGCTAAATCTTAGAGAGTCGTGGGCTTACCGGCCAAAGTTGATAAGTCACGCAATCAGAGTCACTATGGGAACACTATTAGGTTCAATGCCGCGCGTTTTAACACTCGTTTTGGCTTCTTTACCCACGACATAAATAGTTTTAGACGTAGGGGGGTGGGTATTTTAAGGTAGGGAATAATCGTTTGCATAGAAATGGTATGGAGAACCTAGAATATAAAGACCACCCCTCAGTTTGGAAATCCAGAATACCAGACACACAGATTAAAGTCAAAAACGTTGATGTCCAACATCTTAGCTCAGTCGGTAGCGTGTCTCTCTACTAAGCTAAAATTCCCGGGTTCAAACCTTGACATGGCCGAAAAATGTATCGTTGGTAACATGTGAGCTTCCCCATTTATAATGATTGATTAACGGCTCAAGGCTGTAGGTTGTGTCTATTCTAGATTTAAGTTAGCTTTTAAGGCATGTGCTGATATAATCAGTCAGTTCAGACAGTTCACGTAAAATGCTTAAAATTAATGAAGAAAAAAAGTTGATCTTAAGGTAAACTATAGAGATTCTAGACCTTTATTGTTAAATTTATCTCATATGATTTAAAAAACTGTTTTGATTTCACAAAATGTTTTTGTAGAAATAATACACATAGTTTAAGTTATGGTATTTCTATAATGTTTTTGCAATTATTTTTCAAGAATTTCAAAACCGTGTATCAAAGGTTTAATATAGCGAGCCTTGTAACGTTATAATAAAAGCTTGCATTATAAAATAAATTTTATCATATTTTGCTAAAAGAGAATATAAGAAAAGGATGTTTTAATTAAATCGTTTCCCTCGTATCCATATTGGATGGATCGGGGAATAAACGTCAAGCTTATCTAGCGTGTTAATATGGAGCAGCGAGGTCAGAGATCGAATCCCAGTCGAGGGTACCGAGACTTCTTTTTTCCAAAATGGTTATCCACTCTTTCTTTATGTAAAGCTAATTCTAATTCCTAAATATTCTACAATTTTTATTCCTGTCCTATTAGAATAAATATGAAGATATTTAGAAATACTAATAAAATGTAAGTCAAGGATTTTTTAATGAAAAATATTTTAATGTTGGCTTTTGAGTTCGATTCAGAACCAGATGTTGCATACGCCATATTCAAATAACTTACACATATATCTCTATAAATATATATTTATTTATATATACTGTATTTGAAAAAAGCTCTGTATGTATATATTAGATTAAACATATTTACAAACCCTGAAATTTGGACAAAAACAATTTATTTTAAATTTAAATTTAAAATATGTTTTCAAAATATAATAATAATTAATATTGCTATATCTTCTTCAGTTATAAATTATTATTAAATTATAGCCATTTTAAAAAATTCCCATATACATTTGTGTGTACTGTACATGATTGTGATAATTTGATGTTTACAATATACCTTTCATCTGGGTGGAGGATGTTAAACCACTGATCAAAGAAACTGCTATGAATTCAACAGCTCTGTATTAAACCCTAAAACACACACACACACATAAGCCTTGCCTTAGTTGTGAGGAGGTATTGTCTTCAATACTATGACAAGTTGAGTCAAATTAAGTTAAGTCAAGATAAGGTCTTTATTTAAAACTGTATTTAGTAAGATACAACTAGCTAGCGTTAGGTTGATTCAAGTTTTTTTTTTTAACAAAATGTATTACTACCCGTTTGGTTCATACGTTTATGCACTAACTACGCCAGTAAATTAAGGACAAGGATGGTTGGTTTCAGAGATTATATACCTACGTTTGAGTGGAATAAGAGTGTAAAACCATTTAGGAGAAACACCCTCAGCACACCTGACCGATATTTGAACAACGATCTCCCTGTTATTGGCAGTCTAACCTCTTGCGAGAGTGACGCTTTAGACCATGCAGCCACAAAAGGGGTCTTATATTGATTAAGTTAGTCTTCAAGTCATGAGATATGGTATTACAAGATTAGAAAGCTCTCATACAATATTTCTTATGAAATATAATAATTATGCAGTTGAATTTGAAATTTACCAATCTTAATTTTTTTATTATATTAAGTTCCGTTGGTGTTTATAAAGATCAAATCAAATATTTCCAGAAACCATTTTCATCAATAAAAGTCTTTGAGTTTGTAATTGCCAAATTCTATTAACGAGAGATTCACTGGTGTTTATAAATTTAAATCAATTCAACTTCGATATTATTTCCATTTTGGAAAGAAAAACAACACGATTTATTTACACTTTCTTAAAAGCTATTAATGTAATGATTTATGATAAATTCAATTATGTCTTCCCAATCAGACATACGTAATGGTGGAAAATTGTGTAATTTCTTGGAAAAAACATTATATAAAGCCGGACGCTAATTTATATAACATTGATGTGTATATTTATAAAAAAAACATGTAGTGTCTCAAAATTATTCAATTAAATATCATCTATTTTAATGAAACGCAGATCAGTGTGTTGTTTCCATTTGCTATTTAATTTTAATTGGATATCGATGTTCATATAAATTTAAATTATAAATTACTCTCTGAAAACTAATATCTGAGTTTGTTTTAGTAAGCTCTTTCAAAATTAATATTTCACATAGCATCATTATGTTGTACAATATCGTTAAAAGGATTTAGTTTTATCAAAATTGTAAAATATGAACATCAAGCTGTTTTCAGTGACATCGCTGATATATTCTTAATCGGGGTTGTTTTGAAATGGTAGCCGAAATACGATGTTCTAAATCTATACTGAAGACTTTGAAGGGAGAAATGTATTTCACATATGATAAAACTGGTTTTTAAATAACAATACTTTTAGTCGAATGTATTAGAAGACCACAATAGGCTACTTTGTCAACTTATAAGGGTGTCGATACATATGTGCTCTACCGTGGTTCGGATTCAATGTTAAACTGTAGGTCCTTCATTTCATCTCACAATCACCCTAACATTACACATTAGCGTAAGTGCGTATAACCCGAACGGG
>CABFOV010002010.1:80007-96767 GCA_902141375.1 Timema poppense | reverse complement strand
ACCTAGGATTGAACCAAGGTCCTTAGACATAGTCGACTACTCTCTGATCCTTAAGCTGCGAGTACGGAGGTACTAACATTAACACTACCCACATCAGAGGGCATGCACACTAATTAATGTCAAACTTATCTGGTTTGGTTTGCTCGTGTTGGGTCAGGGCTTGAGCACCAGCCGGATGCACTGAGGGTGTGTTTTCTCTTCTTCAAAAATGAGAGTAATTAAAACTGGTTTAGCCTCTTGAATGAGTAGTAAGACTCGCTGATGAAGGAAAACAACATCACAATGAACATAACTCGTTATTATGTAGGCCTATGTGACGATCATAGTGAATTTATTCTACATTGTGATTCCGCGTCATATTCTTTGTTTTGCGCACTGTGCCTTACTACCCGTCCGAGAGATAGGGACGAGAAAGATAGAATTTAAAGAAAGTGTACCCGCTTTTGAGCACAGGGAGAGTGCGAAACCGTTTAAGAGAAACCACCCTCAATAAACACGACGAGGATTCGAGCCTCGATTTCCTCACCCTCCTCCTTAAACATTTTCCCAAGCGAATTAAAAGATGATGCTCATTAATATTAACTCTTATCGTCAGGTTTCCTTAGCTAGCCGCTGGCAGTCATTTCAGGCGATAAGATAACTCAACATAAATGAGCTTATAATTGATTCACACTAATATTTGTCCTTTTCTGACAGTTTAAAAGGTTTTTTTAGTTCGTATCCACTCGCTTGGACAAAATCTTACTTTTTTGACAAGCGATAAACATACATTATCAATAGGACCAACATATTTGTGAGGTGGATAAAAAAAAGGAACGGTTTTTAAGTAACTTTCCTGTTGTCAAAAAGGGCCAATGTTATTGCGAAGAACTATACCGGAACGCGTGTACTTAATATATTCATAATACACGTACCTATCTTAATATGGTACACCTATTGAGAAGACTAATTGGCCAATACGAATGGTGAAAGTCACATTAGTAAACTCTTCCAAACAAATAATCTGTAACCTGTGTGTGGCTCGTCTCGGGAAGACACAAAGTCGAATCTTGCGTCAGCGTCTGGGAATAGGATGTGAGCATTTCCATTGTTTTTTGTGGAATCCTTGTGGAACAATAAAGCTCGGAGGACAAGACGGGAGGGCGCGCCATCGGCTTCCTTCCGTTGCCCTCTTTGTTGTTTGTTTGATCCAGTGATAGCAATAAACTTCGTGTGCGCTTACCAATCCTTCGGTAATTAATTACCAACTTGGCTTTGCCTGCACTCACGTAATACTGCTACATTCATCGGAACGTTACTCTTAAAATACGGTTTTTATAACAATATCTTATGAATAGGACTCGAATGTTCATGCCCTGAATAAAATGTGAAATATACCCTTAATAGTTTTAAAAAAACATACTAAGTGTAGAATATGCTTTATAAATATGACAATGACGTTTTAAAAACAACCTATTATGCCTAAAATGTCCTGAAAATATTGTATAAATAGTTTAAATAACTTATACTACGTAATTTTAAAGATATTATATTGATCTACTAATAATATTATTTATTCATCTATTTAATAATATCTCCTCATTAGTCATTATTGTTATTATTATTATTATGTTGTATAAATATTATGTTTAGTAATTAAAATATATTTTAGAAAATTCTTCAAAATGATATGCCCTAAATATGGTTGAAATACACCCTTGCACTTATAAAACCCTATCCTAATAATAATATAATAAATATATTTTATAATCATGGAACCTTACAACATTAGTATTTTATTGTCCTGATAAGCATTCGAATAAAGCATAGAATAAAATTATGACATGTCATAAATATCCTAACCCAACGTATCAAAAATTTAGTGATACTTAATAACATACATACCGGTACTTTAAATCGGTGGGATTGAAGAATATTAAATCTTGATTTAATTTACGTAAGTTGGTAAATGTTTACACAGGGTATTTTTGATATCTAAAAAAAATGGATCTATAGATATTGCTTAAAAAATCACAGAACGTATTGAACTGTCGCAGGGCTTCACTACAAATCCTGTGATATGGACAAGAAATAAGATTGAATTGAGCTATTTTTTATCGCCTGTACACGATCCTTGTTTGATTTAAATTTAATGTATACGCTATTCGCTATATAAACAAACAAATCTCTCAGATAATGGTAGTCGCGTGTAATCGCTGGTATACTGTACTTCTTGTGGTTTTCCCGCTCTGCCGATGAACGATGACGAATATCGTGCGTCGATTGTCATCCTCCATCAGCCAATCACGGCCAAGACTCTCTCTCTCTAGGTCGCCGACTGTGGAAGTGTCCGTGAGTTGTCCAGCAGGCCGCGCGCGCCCCTCCCGCGCTGTCAAGATATTACCGTCTGTCATCTGTATTTTTATTTATCCACCTTTCTGGTTCTTTAGGTTCTCAGGGTGGACAGCATTCCAAAGTGCGACTTAACCTCGTCAGTTTGTTTATTTGTTATCGCGTGTTTGGTGTTGCGTCCCGGATAACATTGCATTGTTGGGTGTGGATACTCCAAGATCCCAGTGTTTGAAATTCAAACACCACTATCGAATATTTTTAGTAACAATAGTAATGTGTTGGTTTCCATAATTTCCTCCACCATTCATTGGCATTAGAAAGCAATTCAACAATGTAATATGCCAATACTATCGATTAAATAAATGACAACAATATCATCTTAAAAATTCGAAGTGACAAAGCCTTTAGTGTTTTGTTTATTTTATTATTAGTGCAGACTTTTTGCGAGCAAAATATAAACGGAACTTTTTTTTTCCGTGTATTTCTCCCAGATGTGATTGAGCGAGTAGATTTTTTCGTGACGTGACGGGGGTGGTGTGGTGTCGCGTGTGAAAAGTGTTTCTCAGACTTGAATCTTAAGGGTACTGTGTGTAATCACGTCCCCGAGATCTCACTCCTTTCCGTGCGTGTGATGACGTGACTGGCTGTGGATGCCATATTATTTCGAGCATCTATCAGGGGTGCCTTGGCATTGTTGTTACCCTCTCAAGATGGCGCATAGGCGCGTATGGACGTCTCTAATGCGACGGAAGAAGAAGTCGTCTGGTACTCACTGTGAGTTCTGCATTGTTCCATTACTTTTTACTTTTAAGTTTATTTTTCTTTTATATCTTTAGTATAAGTTTTTGTTTTTTATATTTCTTGGCTAGAAACGTAAGTAGTTTACACACATTAAGTATATGGGCTTAGGGTACATGGTTGGCTAGACACAGACACGCATTTACAAATATACATCAAATATGGAGCTGAAAGGTGAAAAATGTAGTAAATATTGAAAGCTATGGAATAATGGAATAAAATTAGATGTTTTCACTTCATTTTTAACAACTGAAATGGATTCTTAGCATTGTGGGATTAAAAATATTATGAACGCTCAACGAGGCTATTTTATAGCTACTATTTTATAGTTTAGAACGTAGGTTAGCTATATTTTTATTTCAATGTGGCTTTTACTTTCGTTTGTTATTTTATTTTAATTGGTTTTTCCTCCAAAAATTAAATAGGAATTAAAATCCAATCTTTTGTCTCGCTTTAAATGTCACCTTTCCTACTGACGTACTAGGAGGAAGAACGAACACGAAGACTAGTGCGAAATAAGAAGGAATATTTTTATACCTCCTTGCTACAGTAGCCCCATGGCTTCTTTGGTGCTGACTGACAGCTTTAAAAAGTTACCAGACAAAATTACGTTTCCCTACGCCAAACTAAATTATCTGCAAAAACCTGTGTTTAGCAGCTGTCATGTTTGACAGTTAAAATTTAGGTATATATCTAAATTTTGACTGTCAGAAGTCAGCTGTGAGCTGTCAGTCACCACCAAAGAAGCCATGGCGCTACTGTAGCTGATAGGACGAATCCAAAGCCTTTTGCGCAGTAAGAAGGATTTTTTTAATACCTCCTTGCTACTAAGAGGTAGGACAAACACGAAGATTCGCGTGCAGTAATAAGGAATATTTTTATACATCTTTGCTAGCGAATAGGTAGGACGCCTTCCGTGCGCATTAAGTTAAAAAAAAGCTATTGTTTCTATTTCGCAGAAAATATCACAACTCGCTTCTCTGTTGGAACTAATTATTCTTCCCACGTCTTGTTGTGAATCATCCCGTGTCCATACACTGGTGTCACGTGGGTCGAGGCATGATTGTTCGGCGACACAGTCATTTTAAAATTCTGCTGCTCTTTACTGCGTCTCATTTGTCACACATAACCAACCCACATGCCGACATCGAACAAATAAATGTTTGTTCCAGGCATCTATAAAAAGTAAATTAAAGCTAAATATAAACATTTTGCACGTGCTAAAACATTTCTGTTGCGTGTGTGTGTTTTATTTTACAGTGTACCTTACTACCCATCCGAGCCATCCGCACTCAATAATGTTGATGGGGTAATTAAGAGAAAATATACCCTCATTTGTGTCAAGGGAGAGTGAAAAACAGTTGATAAGAAACACCCTTCAGTATCCGACCGGTATTTGAACTCCGACCTTCCCGTCCAAGAACCAAGCTTTATCAACCTGATATTTAACCCGCTTGCCTTATAATGCAATTCCCTTGTATTTATGCTCCCGGTTACTCACTTTTTGAATGGCCTGTATTATAAATAGTCGATCGAGCGATAGTATGTCTCGTGGTGCCAGCATATGGCTGTGTACACTGCACGCATCTCGAAAGAAGATCCTGTAGGACGCGCTATCAGGACATCCTGTTCCCGAAGCTTCTTCCTTCCTTGTCCCTGCGACATTCGCACGCCTTGGTAGAACTGGCAACAGCGCTCGTATCACTGCCGGAATCTTGAGAAAAATTTACGGAGAAACACACACAAGTTCGTTAAAAATAGATTTTAAAAAATAATCTCCCTTTATTAACTATTATAAAGGCATCGTTTTGGAAGTTGAAGTGATTAATAATGGCGAAAGATACGGCGAACTAAAACTAAATTACCTCAAAAATTGTATTACATTTCAACTTCAGCCCTGAATTCTAGAGAGACAAAATAAGAGAATAGTTTAAATAAAATGCAGCAGTATTCGCCGGAAAAAAGATTGAGAGTCCAAAACGTGGGCGAAATCAACTTTACTGATCCTGGCTATAATTGAATTCAGGTCATTTTAATAATACGGCACACTATCCGTGCATCCAACTCTTTTGCCAGTGATTGAACTAGATAAAAAATAATCTAACTTGATAAATTTGTAAACCTTGTGCCTTGTAATTATTATTGTGGAGCAATATAAGACTCAGCTTACTTCTTCCAAGTAATTTAAATAACCAGCATCGGTGGGCACGCGAACTAAACGTCAGGTTTGTCTAGTCTGGTTTGCGGAGGTTGAGGTTCAAATCTCCGTCCGGGGACTTTTCTACCCTAGATAGTATCCCGTCACACAAATGTGGGTACATTTCTTTTTTAATATATTTTCTTAATCACTACCCTTTTAGCATAGTTGAATGCGGATAGCCTGAACGGATAGTAAGGCGTGGCGAAAAAAAATGTCTTCAAAGTAATATCATCAAATAAAGAAAACAATCGTCCCATTTTAAACAATGCTAATTAAAGAATTATAGCTTATTCTTTGTAATCAGTTTCACAAGTTTTTAAATAGTGGGAACATGTCTTGACTATTGGGCGTGGACGATTATACCTTTAAACCGGCATGAAAAACAAACCTTTTAAATGCATATCGAAAATAGTTAAAAACCCGTTTACCTACACTTTTCCATGTCTTTCAACATTTAGAGATAGATTGTTAGTATATAGTACATGTCTGAACTAAATTATGTCTGAAAGACGGACGCTTATTATGATTTTATGTACTCCTTCGAAGGGAAAGTTAAATTATAAGCTCTAACAAAGATATCTGATGTAAGGTGGGTTTTTTAATATGCGTGGGTGTGACCTAACCTTTGTTGTTTTCGCATTTGTTTACACGTCATGGTAAGGAGAAAGAAATCTGCACAAATACTTCAACGTTATATTTACACGTCTGTTAGTTTAATATTATTAATTCATGAGGAAGTTGGTTTCTAAAGTACTAGCTGATATAAATAGAAAATGAGATTAAAGAGGTTTTCCGTACAGATCCTTACATTTTAAAATATTTGAAACGTGTTTAACTGAGACTCCTAAATACAAGAATTTTAACTTTACCGTTTAATATAGAACAAATTTCTAAGCAATCATCAATCATAGATTTATAAACCATTATATAGAAAATAACTTCACAGAAAGTTTTAATAAATACCAACGTTCCAGTGTAATAAAAATAGCTTTTTATTATTCCCACCTCTCGCGTTTAAATAACCGTCCGGGCTATTCATAATTTTAAATTAACTATTACATAGGCCTGTCGGTGACCGGCGAACTAAACTTTAATAATAATAAATGCAGCTTTTATTATAATTTTAGTATAAGCTGAGTAACGCAAACATTAATGCGCTGTTTCTCTCACTGTACAAAGTGTGAAACTTTTAGTCTGCCTTCTTTGCGCTGTGAAACCGTTCTTTTAATTCAAAAAAACTCAATCAGTCAAAACAAAAATTGAAAATCCAACTCCGTTAGGTTCTATCCCATGGTACAAACTATAACTGTGCAATGTTTCAGCTTTCTATGGGCTTCTGGAGGGTATGAAAAGACACACACATTGGTAATATTATAGTATGGCTAGGATAAAGATGTTAAAATTTGGACGAAAGGTACCCTTAGTCACATAGAAGAAGAGTGGGAAACAATGTAGGAAAAACTACCTTTGAACACTCCACACGATTCGAACCCCGACTTCCCATCACCGGAAAAAAAAAACATAGATAAGACGATGACTGCTCGCCGCTGTCCGCGTGCCCACAGTATTGGTACACAAGCGTTTCCCAACCTCCGAGCAAATACTGTCTGCCTGAGGGTTCCGATAAATTACCGGGTTTAACCGACCTTCACAATTACCGCCTGCAGCTTGATGCAGGGATAACTTAACCTAACCTCGCCTATGCACCGCTGCATCGTGTTTGCCACAGTCTTGAACAAGATTACATCAGGTGACGTCATCGGTGACCTTCGACACTGCTATTATTTTGCGAAAAAAATTCAAGGAATTTAGTGTAACGGAGAAAGCTCAAAAAGTCAAAGTTTTTAGTTAGTTTTATAATTCTTGTGTGAGGAATTCAATATAAAACCGTGATAGTTATGGGGTTTTATTTATAGATTTGAATATAGAATATTGGGAAAATGCAGCATTTTTGGTATGGAAAACTTGGAAAAGTAGGATTATTTCAAAACTTAAAAAAGTGTATGAACCCTGTATATATGTTAGTTCTTAAAAATGAAGTGAAACATTGGTTTTAACATCACAACCCGATATTTTTTGTATAGTATAGAAATCGTTGTTTAATCTCGAAAAGTATCTTATTTACAATTTATAATGTAAAGTTGGGATCACGGTAGATTTTTCCTATTTAAACATTTAAAAAATTCATAAAAAATCAATAATTTTTTTAAAATGTTCACCTTTCAGTAAAGAGAAAAAGTATTTTAAATTGACTAGACGATTAAAATACCATGATAGTTAAAAACTTATTTTAAATAATAGTTCAAATAGTGGGGTTGCCAATTTATAAATAGGTATGTGCTTTTTTTATATGAACTACTGTTAACTCACTTCTAAAATTTGTTTTTGTTCAAATCAACTTAAAAGGAAGATTTACGCGGATGGATTTAAAATGAAGTGTTTATAGTATTGCTTATTGTTTTTATTTGCTCACATTATATAGCGTGTCTCATATTTACTTTGCAGTAAAGGTCTTATGCCAGTTTTCTCAGGCTAAGCCTCGTCAATTCACATTCGAATTTTATTAAAATCAATGTATCCCCAACAACTATTCAAGGCCTAGTTAGACCCTACTTTTTACCTTATGGAATAAATAAAATACTAGTCCTAATTTTAAAATTACCATTTTGCTTTGCTACAGCTATAATTGGGTATCACATTTGCATATGGACTGGATGTTGGGTCTGTTTTGGAATTCAATTACTCTGTAAGTCACGTGCTATCATAATCAGTTGGTTCCAGAAAGGGTACGCTAAATGCAACTTTGTTGTTATTACTATAAATGTAAAAGTGCACTTTACGAATCAACTGACTTACAAACACATGACTCGAGAGCTAACCTAACACTATAACAAACAAAAACACTCAAACCCAATTTACCAACGCCGGGAACTGAAATCAGGGACCCTTAGATCAGTTGGAAAACACGTTACTGATGGAGCCAGGGTGCTGGACTAGTTAAATACCCATAGTAATAATAATAATAATAAACGTGCTTTCAACCAATACGACAAAATATAACTTGCATATAATACGCGTATAAAATAATTACTAATATTCGAAATATTATTTAAGTCCCATTGAAAGCCAGTTACCGTGCACAGGAAAAACGCAAGGGACTTTTGGCTGTAGTAAACGAGGTACACAAAGGTAATTTCCCAAAATCTAATAAAAATACCAGAATATTGGTGAATTTTGGACATTCAACTCAACTATTTAAATAGTAGGTATTTGGATAAAAATTTAATAGGAGAATATTAAGCACGTTGATTAAATCATGTCTTAGCCCCCTGAGACTTTGAATTGTGGAACGAACGACTGCATATATTTCCCCATTATGCCTAAATCATCGTGTTCTAAATACCAGTTATATAAACTTCACACTTGTCAATTTTATTACAAATGGAGTTTCATGCCTCTACTCGAATCTAAGTTGTCTAGAAAATCTAGACTACATAAAGAGTTAGTAATAAAATAGTGTAAACACTGTAATTTGAACTATTCCTATCCATAGAGGTTCTATACTACAAAGTATGTATAAGGTACGCTATAAAAATATAATTATATATTTAATTTTTTTTTAACAAATGTATCCATAACTTATTTATAAATTAATTCTTCGACCAATAATTTGAATGATTTTAACCTCAAATAAATGCAATTAATAATTATTTTAAAAAAAACCAAGGCAGTTATTGTATTGTTAGTGGTATAATATTGTTCGGGAAATGTAATACGTCAACTAACCAGTGTCCTACTGTAAATGTTGGCACGCCTGCAGCTCCAATCATGCGCCGCGTAACTTCGGCGCGCAGTCGCGACGCCGCGTTACGCCACACTCTGGAAGCTGATTGGCCAGGGTTTAAGGAAGAAGAAGATGATGACGACACACTACCGCGAGGTCGCGGCAAGCCAGGTAAACATTGTGCAAAGTCACCAAACAAGTGGATCAACCACATGTGCAAAAGACTAACAAACAAAAATAAGTTGGTGTTGACATGGTTTACACTGAGGTCCACCAAACGTTTGAGAGATTGATATAGTTGGCTCATGGCAACTTTATCCTTTTCTAACAATTGAAAATAGTATTCATTCACCTCACTTTAATTATACATGTCGACACTTTGGCAAGTGAAGTCATTTGTTTTGGTTAATCAGGAGTTAAAACCTGTCTTTGACGGTTGCTATTTCGGATTTCTAGCGAAGACTGTTCCCTTTTGTTTTGATATATTTTTATATATTTAAAAACGGGAGGTAGCGTGATTTGGGTCCATGGTTCTGACAGGTCATAGGGATTTTTTTTTTTAAATTTGGTATTTTTATCATAAAGATGGCTTGCTTCTTAGGCCAATACTATCATCTATAAGTAACTCTAGCCACGTGATAAAAAAAAAATCCGTTTTTGGGTAACTACAGTAGCCCCATGACTCCTTTGGTGCTGACTGACAGCTTACGGCTTTGAAAGGTTACCAGACCAAATTATGTATCCCTACGCCGAACCATATGCTCTGCAAAAACATGTTTATAGCAGCTGTCACTTCTTACAGTCAAAATTTAGGTATATACCTAAATGTTGACTGTCAGAAGTCAGCTGTCAGTCAGCAACAAAGAAGACATGGGGCTACTGTACAACATTTGAGTAATTAGTGTACGATGTTTTAGCTTAGTACGATTGGTAGAAATCTGTCACTGTGAATGGATTATATGATATGTCACTATGCCACAATTGCAACTTGACATTAGTAAGATTGGTTACTTATTATTTATGGAGTAGACGCCAGTAGTAGTCCATGGCGTTTACAATTGACATCATTATAGCCTACTTAAGTATATAATATGTACATATATAATCACTGCGTTTAATACATGTCGAAATAACAAGTAGGTATAGTAGGATTTTGGTAGGAAGGAACTCTTGATAATATTTTACTATACTATTCGTATTAATTTATAAGTACTGTTTTTATAACTTTTACAACTATCAATAAAAGTTATTTCTATCTGAATCTGACTGTAGGTTAAGTTTATATCTATTATCGAGAGAATAGTTCACGTGGCCTCGACTTTAGGCAAGATGGTTTTAGTTATGAATCTTTTAAACGTTACTCAACCCTCTCTTAAGAAACTTTAATTTAAATCCCTTTTGCGTGGGTAAATTTTGTTGCCTGGGGGGAGCGCGAAATCAGGCGGGATACGTGGGATTTTATTTCAAGTACGGTCCCAAGTACTAATAACCCCCCACCCGTGTTAGGACTTCCCGTCTATGGATAGCTGATTTTATATATATATATATATCAGTTTCAAAGACGTAGTACTCTAATTTTTAAATATACTTTGATCGGAGCATAAGTCTGACGTTTAATTTTGATCTTTAACCTTCCTTTTTTTTTCCCCCTTTCCTGAAAGCTGATTGGGTTTAGTAGGTCACGTATTTTAATCTGAGAAACAGACGATTGAATATTGGAGGTATTTTGACCCAAAAACTTCGGTATAATCAACTCTTCTTCACAACGTTCTTTTTCAGCAGTTGGTAGTGAATTGCGCCTGATTTGTAGGCAACCCAAACGACGTAGAAGTGAGGCTGATAAAATTCTGCCCGGCTGTGAAATCATCAGAAACAGCGATTTGTGGTTTCAATTATTATTGTTTAAAGTATAAAATGTTTCACATCATCATGCCATTTTTGAGGGTAGGGTGGTGAAATCGCATACATTTTTATTGGCCGTGGGAGATTGTGATTTTTTTCTCTTTAATTTATTTTCAAATAATTGTGTAGAAACCAATTAAAGCAGTTTGGATTTTAATGTTCGTTAATTCTTGTTACTTTGGCTTAACTTTTACCTTCTGTAATAATCACTTTTGCGTAGTATATATTTTATAGTACGATTTAATACATTTTATGACCTTCTGAGCGTTGTACAGTACTCGAATGACTAATTTCCCATCAACCTACATTTATTATCGGTTGTTTTTGTCACATCTTTTGCCCATACATATTTACTTTTTTTTTAAATATTAAACAATAGTTAATAAGTGTTTTTCTAATATCTCACAATCCAGGCTTTGCATTTAATATTATTTTAGGTTAATACTTTTGAGTTCCGTATTCGATTTTTGACATGACCGAAAATGTATCATTAGTACATTTTTGGCCAGGGTATTGTGTCTGTTCTTGTATTGATATAGGCCTAGTATGCAAGTCGTGTTATGAAATAAATAGTGAGTTAAGAAATTGCACATTTATTCCTGGTTAAAATAAAGTATTCTTTCTCAGAATTTGTTAAGATCGTTTGGCAAAACTTAATTATAATTTTTTTTTTTAATACTTTTGGTGCTACTCGCGTCCGAGACTCACTCGTAGCCTATCGTACTGGCTATATTACCACGTTAATATTAAATACGATTCAATTGGGCTTCGAGCCAGGGTCTTTCATATATGTTTGTTCAGCGATTGAAGCTAAACGCTTTTGACTATGCAAACCATATTTATGGCGTTATTGTCATGGTAGGGGTATCTCCTAACTACCCCCCCCCCTTTCCCACCTTTCTCTCCCTGTGAACTTGTGCTAGCGTGGGTCACTCACTCGCCCCCATGCGAGCCATGTGGGTGAAGTGGTGACTTGCACGCACGAGCGCGTGTCCTCAAATCGCGCGGGTGACGTGGCCTTGTTGACGCACACGGTCCAATAACCCCCCTTCGTTCAGATATTAGAATACGGCACTGACTTTCGGGAAACGCACTTCCGCCAACTCGCGGCTAAAGTTTCCACATTTCTCAAAACACCCGGGAATTCAAGGAAATGAAAATGGGTGTGATAAGTGAAGACACTTTTAGCTAAGGTTCCCGGGGATGTCTTGGAAATGTTTATTCGCGAATTATGAATCTATAATATTTTGTAGTTTAATGCATTATATATTATATTCCTCTGTGGTCTAGTGGTAAGAGTTCCTGTCTACAGATACAGAGGTCTTGGGTTAGATCCCCGGCGCTTCCAAAATTTATAAATGAAGTAGTGGATTTTGTACGGGGTCAAACTCAGGTTCTTGAGTACGAATCAGGAGCTACTTAAATAAATAATTAACTGATTTGGCTTAGAGAATTGAGATTAATGGCTGGATGGCTCGCTATGATGATTACTTGACACCCTCTATTCGCAAATGTTGGCACTATCATCGCCGGCAGCCGCTCTGTCTGTATAGCGTGCTTGCTGCTTGACACCATGTAGTTTTTTTATGCATTATATTACATTTAGGCCTACATTTGTTTATTGCCTGTTGTCAGACACCTGGTGAACTTGGGGATTTCTCTCTTGCAGCTTTGAATCAACATCTGGTGGATTTGGTGTTGTGTCTACTCTAGTTCAGTTTACTCCTAGTTTGTAAGTCACGTGTTCATATAATTATTCGGTTTAGAACATACACGTCAAATTCTCATAAAAAGCTCGCCTCGGGACCCGATGTTTGTGGGTTCACACCCGGTTGAGGTAAACGAATTGTTCTTGAGCGATAAAAATCCGTAGCACAACTTCCCTTGGAGAAGAAGTATTATCATTACTACCACCGCGTCTTACTACCCGTTCGGGTTGTACGCACTTACGCTAATGTGAAATGGTAGGGTGATTATTGGGAGATGAAATGGAGGACCTACAGTTTAACGTGGGATCCGAACCACGGGGAAGGCCTAGCATTCTACACATTCACAGGTTGTGATAAACACACGTCTTGTCAGAGGTGAAGGAAGGGTTTGGTAATAAGATAAATCTGTGCCGGGACCGAGGATTGAACCTCGGACCACAGCATAGAAGTCTGACACCTTACCCCTAGACCACCAGGTCACCGAGAGGAAGAAAAGCCGTCGGTCCCATGTCGATTGAGGCATGTAAATGTTCCCTAGAATGTATGTGAAATTCTCTTTCTGGTAAAATTGTTAGGCCCTTTCGCGCTCGCTCATACAAACTCTCGTGTGCTGATATAATCGATCAATTCAGCAAATATACGTACGTTAAATACCACAAATACATAAATAAAAATAAAACATTTAACATATTCTGATCTAGCTTATTTCTAGGATAGATACAACCAGAATTCATACCATTTGTTTACCACTTAGCAAAAGGAACTAACCCTAACTAGACAGTGACTGGCGGGAGTAGAACCTTGATCTCTCCGTTTCCATCCGCTTAGTCTATTGCGAGGGTGACGTATTAAATTGTAAATTGAAATCCGTCTATGTATTGACCAATTAATTGCTTCATTGCTGTCATGTCCGCCCGTACTTTGAGAGGTAATTAATTCTCTCTCGCGCGGTAATTTGGTAAGACACGTCGAGTGCCGTTATAAGGTCACAGGCGGGCCGAGTCAAGGTCAGGTGCTTGGTATCGTCTTACCGACAGTCAAACAGGTCAACTGGAGTTGCGGAGATGAGAAGTGGACAGGTCAACTAGATCTCGACACGGGTCACGTGCGTTCTTAAAGAAATATGCTCTATTTTGCAACGTAATTTCCCTTCCCATAAGTGCGTCTGATATACTCTATTATGCACTGTTGTCTCCCTTCCCCTAAGTGCGTCTAATATACTCTATCATGCACTGTTATCTCCCTTCGCCTAAGTGCGTCTAATATACTCTATTATGCACTGTAATCTCCCTTCGCCTAAGTGCGTCTAATATACTCTATTATGCACTGTAATCTCCCTTCGCGTAAGTGCGTCTAATATACTCTGTTATGCACTGTAATCTCCCTTCGCCTAAGTGCGTCTAATATACTCTATTATGCACTGTTATCTCCCTTCGCCTAAGTGCGTCTAATATACTCTATTATGCACTGTTAATCTCCCTTCGCCTAAGTGCGTCTAATATACTCTATTATGCACTGTAATCTCCCTTCGCGTAAGTGCGTCTAATATACTCTATTATGCACTGTTATCTCCCTTCCCCTAAGTGCGTCTAATATACTCTATTATGCACTGTAATCTCCCTTCCCTTAAGTGCGTCTAATATACTCTATTATGCACTGTTATCTCCCTTCCCCTAAGTACGTCTAATATACTCTATTATGCGACGTAGTTTCCCTTCGCCTAAGTGCGTCTAATATACTCTATTATGCACTGTAATTTCCCTTCCCTAAGTGCGTCTAATATACTCTATTATGCAATGTAATCTTCCTTCCCTTAAGTGCGTCTAATATACTTTAGTATGCGACGAAGTTTCCCTTCGCCTAAGTGCGTCTGATATACTCTATTATGCGACGTAGTTTCCCTTCGCCTAAGTGCGTCTAATATACTCTATTATGCACTGTAATTTCCCTTCGCCTAGGTGCGTCCTTAAAGAAATATACTCTATTATGCTATATAATCCCCCTTCCTCTAAAAAAAAGTTGTGTGAACTGACCGCTTTCGCTGTACAGTCGCTATCCACAAAATCTCAGAAATTTAACTCACATTATTTTCATATTTCTACTTTATAAGTAATAAAAATATATGTATGGGGTTTATTTTCAACGTTACTTATTCATTTCTTGGGATAGTAACGATAGTAGCAGTGAAATGAGAATTAACGTGCATTGTCAACACATGACTTTTAAAATCAGACATCCTAAGATACTAGTAGTTCTATGAACATTAGACCTCACTCAATTTTATTATCTTTAATAGTCTTTAAACTGGAGATATAGGGAACGCGAGAAAAGGTCATTGTTATAAAATTTATATCAAAATGTTATTTGGCCAAAATAAATCAAATATTGTTCAGGTAGAAACATAAATTTTAATTTTCTTCACATGCCGATATCAACAGTTCTTAAGTATTTGTCGTGAGCCTATTTGCATTAGATTATAAACTTTTTTAAATGGAGAGAAAAAGTTGTGATTAAATTCTAGGACACACTTGACAGATAATATAGAAATGTTGAGGTCACCTTGTGAAGAAAATCTCTATATTTCTAAAAGAGAATTATTTGATCTGTATCGACAAAAAAAAAAGTATTTATTAAAAAAACGAAATTACTACTCTTAACTAGCGTTCCCTGTACTTCCACCTTAAGGTTTCTGTTTGAATTTCAAGTTGAAATATCTCCTTTAATTGCTCTTTGGATTTGAATCTGATATTTTCCCTTGGTTATAAAATAATACAGAAAACAAATTAATGCTCTATTCAATAGCTTGTTATATTTTTTAGATAATAACTGCTGTTCACGTGGTTTAAGACGTCACTGTCGCTATATATATATATATATGTCAATCTTTAAAAAAACAAAGTGCGCTCTAGGTACTCGATCAATTGCTTAGAATGTTAAATTAAAATCTAATGAGCTATTAAACGAAAAACCTTTTGAGTTCTGCCATATTTAAATGTTACCAGATTAAAAAAACTATGTTCATACATCTTTTGGGCATAGTTCAAAGAATGTCTCTACCAAACTTAATTTAAATTGACCAATTCATTTGTCATTGCGGAGTAATGATCAGTACAGATAGACAAACGAGATGCCAAATGCTCAAGTTAAAACAGGACCTCGCTTCGTTGGGTCAATAACACCTGATTGCATACCAAATATTCACAAAAGTATTTCTGTGCTTTTTCCAACATTTTTGCTCTTTCTTAAACCTCCAATGCCTAACTAGCCCGTATGTGGTGAAGGATGTAAGAAAACTAGCCTTTATGTCACCATGTCAAACTTACAGCTCGTGGGTCGCATGTGGCCTGTCTATTATTATGCGTGACCGACAAACTTTTTTGTTGAACCAACTTACAGTACAATGCGATCCCGATTCTTATAAACTTTGTACTTATACACTATTTGATATTATAACATATTGAAATTGGTCATTTATTTGGGGAAATCTGGCAAGTGATGTTGGTATACAAAACTTTTCTCTTTACATACCAGAGCTCTATTCCCAAAAATTGTTAAATTATCAAACCAAGTATGTGCAAAGTTTGTCAGCATATAAGTATGTGAAGAGTTTGTTTTCTCTTATGAGAAGGATCAAAACACCCTGGACATCATGGCTTATATACACGCATATTTGATCTGAAACAACTTTACTACAATATTTAAAGTCACACCCTGGCTGCAAAATAAAGTCTCAAATATCTGAGGAAACTAGAGACTACCTCTTAACATTTTTATCTAGACTTTTTATTTGTGTGATACTGTTTTGTGACATTATTATTATTGTTATTATTATTAGCACCGCGTCTTACTACCCGTTCGGGTTATACGCACTTACGCTAATGTATAATGGTAGGGTGATTGTGAGATGAAATGGAGGACCTACAGTTTAACGTGGGATCCGAACCACGGTGGAGGCCTGGCATTCCCCACATTCACAAGATGTCTTGTCAGAGGTGAAGGAAGGGTTTGGTAATCAGATAAATCTGTGCCGGGACCG
>CABFOV010002010.1:46135-70022 GCA_902141375.1 Timema poppense | reverse complement strand
CCCCCCCCCCCCCTTTCCCTCTCCCACAATGTTTCATGTTTGGCACTCAGTAAGTCAAAATACAAACTTAACCTACTTTTGTCGGTCGACATTGGGAAGGCTATGTTCTCTCATGACACCTCTTATCAAGACTCGACTTGGATTTACGTGTCTAATCTGCGCAGTAGAATACGTAGAATGCTGGTAAGAATGATGCACATTGACGCCACCCTCCCCTCCCCTTGAGACCACCACCCCCAGACTATCAACCTGACGCCATTCCAGACGCCGGCCCTGACCCGACACCCCAATTGACGCCACCCCCGGACGTCGTATCCCCCCTTCACTCCTCCCCTCCTGGTCCGCTGCTGCTAGGGTCTTTGGACCGGTTTCCCCTCCCTTCTTTCCTCTACCTCCCCTCAATCCTATTTGCCTTCCCACCCTATCCCCATGTATATTATAAAAAAGGTTAGGTTAGGTTGTCGGCTATTAGTTATGTAAGTGTAAAAGTACTCTAATATTATACATACAAACATACAATGAAGTGAATTAATTTGCCATAAAATATTTTGTAATTTTCCCTCAATAAATTATTTGTACTTATTATGTCTACTGGCCTGTCGGATAACGAATCCTGTAGCTACCCGTATTGAGAGGAAACGAGGAACCAAATGATTTTAGATCGGTTTTTGGGATTAAATGGAATTTGGAACCAAGAAAGTTAGTACCCCAGCCTACAAAATTTTGGAACCAACCCATCACTGAACAATAAGAAGGTCCCTAAATTTATTTATTTTTAGTTCAGGTGTTCAAATCTCTAATCGATTTTTGTACTAATGTATATTTGTTATTCAAACGATAAAAATTTGCGCTCGTTATTACACACAAACCCCTCACGCATCTTGAAACCCGAGTGTAAAATTTGTTTTCTTTCAAAATTCAGCATCATATCGATTGTGTCAGTCCCACCGTTGGAATTATTCCAGAGGTGGATGCATATTTAATGATTGCAGAAACATGTGCCCTCTGGTTTTCCGCAATGTTTTCCTATTCATGAGACTTAAGGGGGTGAGGGAATCAGAAGCTCAATCCCTCCTGACTAGTTTGTTTTTTCTTTAGTGGTTATCCACCCTGTCTTTAGTGTATTTGCTTTAGAATACTCCTTAAGGTGAGATGGAAGAGTACGCGAGAAAAGGCATGTGTTTTTGCATATTTTATGGGATTTTTTTTTTTTTTACAAAAATAAATAAGATAATGCTCCATTACAAACATATGTTTTAATTTTCTTCGCGCGTTGATACCAACGGCTGTTGAATATCCTTCATGAGCATGGCGGAATTAGATGATAAACTTTTTAAATGAAGAGAAAAAGTTGTCATTTAATTCCATGATAACCCTGACAGATATTAAAGAAATTTTGAGGTCATCATGTGAAGAAAAGTAAATTATTTGTTTGTAATGGAGTGATATTTTATTTATTTTTCCCAATAAAAGTTTGTCTATAAAAACTGTATAAACACTGGCTTTTTCTCGCACCTCCTTTTCCCACCTTAAATAGTGCCCTTAGATTGGCATCAGTTATGTTAGCTTCTACAGACAGTAAGACGTGTAGCACCAAAAAATAAACCTATTCCATTGTGTATATTATAATTTGCCGAACATAGCAAACATCTATTTTAACTTGACCTTTTGGCTTTTAATCTGTTTGTTTGAATCTTTGTGCCGCGTTAACTGTCAAATAAGGGAACAGATTTTAACGAAATATAAGCAATCGATTGAGTACCTATGAGTTGTTTTTTAAATGTTGACATGTATTGTGAGACTGAAATCTTAAACCACGTGAACATTAGTCACTCTGTTACTCTCAATGAATGCCATGTGGTCTTAAATATAGAGTATTCATTTGTTTTCTATCTGAATTAATCGCAAAGGAAAGATATCAATTTCAAATCCAAGGAGAAATTATATGAAATATTTCAACTTTAGATCCACGGAGATAGCGAGTTGCTTACTGTTCACGGAACTATTATTAGTTTAACATGTTTTATGGGTCTTAAAAGAGCATTCGAATTTGATTTTGTGCTACTATTTTAGTGATGTAGCAGAGTAAAGCGGATTATATTTATGTAAGAAACAACATGACTGCAAACATTGACAAAACTACACCGTACTTTTTTATTTTACTTCATATTTCAAAATCCTTTATAATTCTCAGGCCGTTAAGTACTTCAGAAAAGTGGACTTTCTCTAAAAAATTAATTATATAATGTGAGCTATTTTACGAGTATTTATTTAAAAACCACTTTAAAAAAAAATTGAAATAATTGAACTACAAACTACGTTGAACACGTCCGATCATTTCAATTAGGCTCGGGAAAAGAATGAGGGGGAGTATATATATTTGAATTTTAGAAGAAAAAAGGTCTTTCAAATATGATTTCTACAAAAATCAGTACTTACCTTTAACAATGTGGTTAAAGAAAAATGTATTTCTGTCTTTAATTACACAAGTGTCTATACTTTATGATTTGTGAGACTCACGCCACGGAAATAGACGGGATCTAATAGACGCACAATGCCTTGGACGACTATATGACACAGATGATAAATCGACTCATTAATCTTTATTTTTATGCCTTGAAATGTGGTGTTTAATTTTAATTAACTGAAGTATTAGTTGAAAGTTCTGAGTTGGGGATGGGAGGTAGACTTTTCGGAACCCCATTACCCCTTTTTTTGGCTTCGTGCCTGACTTCAATAACAAAATAAAAGAAAATCCATACTGAGGCCACTGTATGAAAAGACGGTATCTTATAGCTCAAAATGTTACTAGATTAATTTATATTTATGTCTTAAAATGTCAAATTACATTATTTGACCTCGCTTCGGTGGCCGCATGGTCCAAGGCACTACTCTTGCAATAGGCTAGACTGCTGTAGCTAGGGAGACCAGAGTTCGATCTTTGTCGGGTGTACTGAGGGTGGTTTTTCCTAAATGGTTTTCGTTTCTCCCTTCATGCAAATGCGTTTATACTTCATCACAATGAAACCTTCCTAATTCATTAGTGTAATTATATTACATAGGCGTATAGCCCGAACGGGTAGTGAGACGCAGTGCTAAAATATATTTAGCTCAGTTTAGAAAATAGAATCGATTCTAATAAAAATAATTATATAGTAGCAATATTTCAATGTTGACAGCAATAAAAAGAGAAGTAATTGTGTTTTTTAAACATACCTTTCTAACGCGATTCCATTATAAATGTTCGTTAGCAGTCCGGATTGAAATGCTCTATTCAGGGTCAGTGGCATATTCTCTGGGTATGCTAGTCCTCCGCCGCATACCCATAATTAATGGACTAGTTTCTTAATTCTATGCTGTCTGTGCGAACTGTGTAAATAGTAATGTTTAAATTGTGAATTAATATACATGTATAATTTTTTTAAACTAATATTTGTTAATATTCCAAGAATATTGTGTTTTAAGTAATAATTCTTCCAAAAGGGTCTATCTATCCAGCTTATGAAGCCCAGGACCTGCTTCTTGAAAACAGCAGGCAAAGCTAGGGAAGTTCTAAGGACCTTGACCAATGTCTATGGGTTTGCAAAATCCCCCCTTTCCCCCTGCCAACACACATTAGCCAATGAACTAGGGTGTTTACAACCCAGGGCCTGCTGAATACTCATCGCAAGTAAAACAGTGTGCCAACTATTGAACAAATATTCAAGAATCAATAGCGCAATGATTTTATTTACTAAGCTAGTACAGCTCAAATAAATAAAATAAATGCAAATAATGTTTGTAAAATAATCTTATAAACAACCAGCTTTAAATTATGTACTAATTAAATACCTATATGATTGTATTTATTCATTCTAGGCGCATGCATCATCATGTATTTGGCAAGTTTATTTACCATCGTTTTAGAGTATACACAGGTGAAGTAAATTTATTTTCAGATGTAAATGTTTTAGTATTAAACCGATGACGTAGCAATAGAGTAATAGGCTTAACAGGAAGAAATCTCTCCTTTTTTACTGTTGTCACAATTTACGAATCTAAATAGCTTCTGGAGCATAATCAGGATCTAATAAATTGTTTTAGGCTCACAACTAGGCTCTATTATTGCAACGTGAGCTGGACAATCTATTTTATTCCCCCCACCAAGTTCTGATGGACGCTTGATCCATGTGGTACTTCATTTTACTCTTTGTATTTCTACCTGTGAGTCCGACACCTTATCACAATGGGCAGTTTGCCTGCCCACTGAACTAAGAGTTCCACGTTTGATTTCCGGCATGGCCGAAAAAAATATCATTGGTGAAATTTGGATTTCCCTTCTAACGGTGTTGAATTAACGGCCGGGGGGTGGGTTGCTGTGACTGTTCTAGATTTAAGTTAGTTTATAAGTCGTGTGCTGATATAATCACTCGGCCGAAAGAATGCACACTTAATTCCTCAAATAAATGAAAATTTTACCTGTGTGTACTTTTAATTACACTCAACCAATTTATTATGGAGTGTCACTCTTATTCAGTCAGGAGAGTGCTCATAATATTCTTACCGTGGATTCACACGTTCGCTGTAAAACACGAGCAGTGCTGAGATTTGGTCACGTGACGGCTCTAATCCAATCACAACAAGAAGTCCGCTTGACCACCGCTCGAGTAGAGATAATCTCAACTTTTCCAGCGTTTCTACAGAAAACCGGCCAAGTAGACCCGATCAGCGCATGCGCAAACTTTCAAACATGCGTTATTTATAAACACAGCACATTCTCAAGATGGTGTATCTCAAAAGTGATGATGAAAAACGACAGTTTATTGTAAGCCTTGAGTTGTATCGATGACAAAATCAAACCCAGGCAGTAGGTAAAACATTTAATTTTATTTTAAATACAGTAACTTGTACTCATTGTAATTTTTTTCGTTTTTATGTTTGACGTTTAAATGCATCTTGGGTGGACAGAGACTCCCAACTTTACGCGAGCGTGTAAACAGCTGCACCACTAAGGGATGTTGCCTTACTGTTCCGATTTCAAATTTTAGTGTACGTGTGAATTCACCTTTAGCCCTGACATTTTTACTTAAATATCTGATTATTTAGGTATTGCGATGAACTGCACTGTGCTGTGTTTTGATATTCCGTTACAATTCGAGTGGATGATAATCTTAGGTAGTTTCAAGTTTTGGTGTGTTTTGTGCATTGGTCTGGTGTACTTGTATGAAGTCGGAATATGTAGTAGGCTGTTAAGGTGGATATTCAAACAAAGATATAAATAAGTCGAAAAAAGAGGGACGAGGGGAGTTGGATGGCGAAAAGTTTTCCAAAATAGCATGCAAGTACGAAAAAAATCATAAATGTTTGAAAACCGTTGTTATAAACTAGAGGTACTCATGTTTAAATATTTCCAGGGAAGCATCTCTTTATATTCTTGGTCAACGGCGGTTAAGAGTCTTTGACCCCCGAATATTCCTTTCAGCTTTTAGAGTACAGCATACCTATTAATTTTCTCAGAATACGCCACTGTTCAGGGTCGATCTAATGTGAATCTACTTATAGTATAATTCCGCTAGGAAAAAAAATAGTTTCAGAAAATACAAATAATTTGTTGGTGTCAAGTTTGGTAGCATTTTACTTAATTTCCAATGCTATTTTAAAAGTATTGACAATATCTATCAAAAGTTATATGTGTAAATCACATTACTTGTATGAAATTAAAAAAGTAGTTTTACTAACGTTTGTGACTTATTTTCTGTTCTCCCTACCATAATCTTATTGTACACTGTTATTAGAGCAGGAAAGGAGAGCTATCAGTAAAAAATATGCAAAACTCCTGGGAAGGGTGTCACATTCGCAATGTTTATTTATCGTAAAACCTTTCCTCCCCTCCGTCCATCTTTCGTCATGCTAGGTTTGTTTGTAGCGGGCGTTTGCGTGTCCCCCCTACCTTCCTTCTCCCTCTACTCATTCTTGGTCTAATCTCCCTCCCTCCCCTCCTTTCGCCAGCAGCAAGACCGGCCTCTGTGGCTCAGTAAAGGGTTGCTCGCTCTTTTTAGTGACTGGTAGATGTCTTCAGTAGCGGTATAGACTCGGCCCGGTCACGTCAAACGATGCGGACTCGCGGGACGGATAAAACTTTGTGTTCGCGTGATTGTTTGAAAAACAAAAACTTTATACGTGTGAAGTTCTGAGCTTTAAGATTGGTTTTTTGTATGTGTATATTTTTTAAGTGTATTTAGAAGAAAGTATTTTGTTTAAATGATTTGAATCGTTTTTTTTTGTTATTGAAACATTTAATTTGAGGATTATATCCACGGCTCTAAATATAGTTTTTATATGATGTATCTAAATTGGCGTAGGTTTGCATACATTTTTTTATTTGTAAACATATTTGCTTGCATATACAGTTTGCATGGTAAAGTAAACAATGCTTGGATATTCTGGGGTTTAATCTTATATGCCATGAAAGCTATATCTTCTCAAGGCGGGTTTTATGACAAGAAAAGTTGGTATTGTGGTATACCCTCCTTGCTATCTATTAGAGAGTCTGGGGTTTAGTCCCAAACGGGTATGCTGTGGTAATTTATTCCTCGTTAGTAATTTTCCATCTTCTCCTAGCGAATATTCATACCTTTCTTTAAAATTAATCCTCCTCGGCCTTTTGTTTTGTGATTGGTTAATTATGTTTTGCGAATAGTCAGGACGGGGTACCTAAGAAAAATCAAAAATATTACCTCTAAATATGTACATACTAGTTGAGCAATCTTATGATTATATTGAATTTAAATGTGTAAGCCATTCAATTGCGTTTAACGGATATTTTAATCGAATTGAAGCTAAGTGTCAAGTGTTTTAATAGACCTAATAACTGCTGGGTCTGGATTCAAGGAATATAAGTGTAAATTTTAGTGAAACGGTGATTTTAATATTACATTAAGGATCTGAGATTGAAAGTTATCTAATCTACAATTTTAATACTGTGACCTATTATGTTTATAAGTTTTCAATTATTTTTTATCTATTCACCCTCGTTTCTCTCATACTGTGTTATACTAGTGATTGATGGTCTAACTTACTCGATTCTTTCCACAAATAAATAACCCGTATCTGCATACTCTTAGTTTCTTCCTATCTTTTGAGATTTATGAAACGAGCTATTTTCTTCAGCGATGTAATAAAATGGAAATGTTATTCAGTTTCGCATAGAATTTAATGCGTTCTTCATCAATTCTGTTGGAGATGTGGCGTGGCGTTCCTGACTTATTTTGAACCTACTTATTTTAATAATAAAAGGTTACTTGTTTTAAGCTATTTAGCATTTAGTTTTTGTGTGTTCAGAATTAATTTTTCCCTTTTAAGTTGAGATGTTCAAACCGTATTATGATTTCAACAACTAGATTAATTTTATTACATTATTAACTATTTTATTTCTTAATTTAACCACTTTAAGGTGACCTGTTGGTCTAGGGGTAAGGTGTCGGACTTCTGTGTTGGGGGTCCGGGACTCAATCCTCGGTCCCGGCACAGATTTATCTGATTACCAAACCCTTCCTTCGCCTCTGACAAGACGTGTATTAATCACAACTTGTGGATGTGTAGAATGCCAGGCCTCCACCGTGGTTCGGATTCCACATTAATCTGCAGGTCCTCCATTTCATCTCACAATCACCTTAGAGTAAGTGTGTACAACCCGAACAGGTAATAAGACGCGGCGATAATAATAAACTACTTTAATAAACGTGAAACCAATTTTATCGCATCACTTAACTAAATATAACATGAAACAAATAGCCGAAACTATTGTTAATGCATTTTTAGTGGGGATAGTCCCTCATAGATAACATATTCTTGAAAATTGAAAAATGACACCTGGACACGGGTCCCGGGTTCGATTCCCGTGTCCAGGTGTCATTTTTCAATTTTCAGAATATGTTAAATATAACATATTGAACCGAAACGCTTGACGTCAAGGTCATGTTTGTTAACACCTCTCATTTCAAGTAAATTATTATTATTATTAGCATCGCGTCTTACTACCCGTTCGTTTATACGCACTTACGCTAATGTCTAACGTTAGGGTGATTGTGAGATGTAATGGAGGACTTACAGTTACACGTGGAATCCGAACAACGGTGGAGGCCTAGCATTCCCAACATTCACAAGCTGTGATTAATACACGTCTTGTCAGAGGTGAAGGAAGGGTTTGGCAACCAGATAAATCTGTGCCGTGACCGAGGATTAAGCCCAGTAAATTATTGACAATAATCAGGGTTCAAACCAATGTTTCTCCATTTTAGCGGCCAACCATTTATCTCGACTATATTAACGTCTGTTCTCAAAATAGAGGCGTGCTAGTATAAAAATAATCCCAGATTAGCGCAAATGCTAGAAAAGTTTATCTGCTTCCAATCAAGTCAATTAAACTGCGGCATTGATCAAAACAAATTGACTCTTGACTGACTTTTTTTCAATACAGTTTTATTGAAGATTTTATCAACACATATTAAGTCTTCTTTCACTAGATTGTGTTTACGTTTGCGATAAAGCTATCATTTTCTACGCAAACAATTAAATTGGGAATTGATAAATTGTCTCATTTCCATCTTTATCGGGTGAATAGAATTAAAAGATAAGAATACAGCCAGAAGCTGATTAAAGATTATTATTATTGCAAAACTATCCGCGTTCTCCTATTATCTGTAAAGGTGATGTTAACACAAGTAGCCATGAGAGATTGTTAGAAATAATCAGCTAAACTAGCTCCAAAATGGTCGCGAAATAGTAGAAGGTACAGTCAGAAAAGAGGCGACCAACCGACCACTGATGTTAGGCCACGTGCAGTGCAAGCTGCCGCAACACAGGGAGCGATGCCAAACTCTCGTCAAATTAAGACGTTCCCCGTCTGATTTTTTTAAAATCAATACGATATTTACTTGGTTTTTAAGAAGAAGAAAAAGATTTTCGAGCAAAAATTTGACAATTAATTTTAAGAAGGTTGGGTTGGGTGTCAGGCTATGGATTGGCTGGAGATGTCCCTGGATAACGTTTAATGGTGAACTAACATTCTGGCGTCCTTAAACTTTCAAAGTTCCTTTAGTTCAAAGAGTTATCGGGTTGGTTGTAAATATATATATATATATATATATATATATTTAAACTGTTGATTAAAGTTCTACTTTGTGTGTCCATAAAATTTAGCATTTAGTTATTTTTGTTTTATTCAGCTTCATATATTAGATTTCTTACCATCTCGATAATCCTTATCCTGAAAAACATGTACTATATTTTACTTTATGGTTCGTTTGTTCATTGTATAGGCCTCAGGCCTAACCAGTTTAGTGGGGATCTAATTGTATGCACGGGTTTATAATTATAAACTTTTATAGTGTTGTTTATAGGGGAATGTCCTTCTAAATCAACAATAATCAATTGAAAGTTGTATTGAAGCGAAACCGTGAAGTAGAACAAACTATTAACCTTTTGTAGAACATCCTGGAAATGGAAGGTCCGGTACACATGTAAAGAAACGGAACGTATCCGTCGCTTCGTGGAGCCTCAAGGGGGGTAAAAAACATCCGAACTGGTTAAGAGTGTCGGGACGTTTTGTTGCGATCGTCGCCGTGTCGGGGAGAAGGGACTCTCGTCCCCTGAAGTGTGTGTGCGTGCTTGTGAGGTAATATGACGCTCGACGGCCACGGCTCCACCAACAGTCGGCGCATCAGCCGCAGTTTCCACTCATGTCTGCGCGGAGCCAACTCCCCAGAGAACGAGGAGGCTCAGGACACTGGTAAGTGGTGAGGGCCCGTCTCACTCCCGCGTGGCACAGACTTCTAAATCAGATGACAAAAAAAAGGGCAAGGTCGCTACATTTTTCTGACAGATGCAGAGTAGGCCTATGTGGTCTGTCGTATGAACACATGAGTAGTGATGTGGTATCGAAAGGAAAGTATCGATGATAGTAACTATCGGTATCGAAATTTTAATCTGGAAGAATTTTTATTTTTAATCTTGTAATAATAATCTTAACTTTTGCATCATAATAATTATATTTTCATTTTTATTTAAACACATATTTTCATGCATAAAATGAGTGAGAATTAAGAGAGAGAGTCACTTGTTCTTCCTCCATATTCCAATCTAGTAAACATTTAATTCCAGCATGCGTGAGAATAGAAAAAAGTTGTTTCTTTCGATACCCTTCCGATACCGGAGTTTGAGTACTATTATCATTAAAAGTATCGAGTAGAAAATACTAGTATCGAAAGGAAAATATCGATATTAATAAAGTGTCGATACTTTTCTCATATCCCTACACACGAGTTCATCTAGTCGGTTTTTTTTGTGTTTTTTTTTTAGCTTTCAGATAGATTTATTCCATTGACGATTATAATAAAACGTTTAATCTGGAAGCGTTGAAGAGTTATTAAATTATATATATCACGTAGTAGGGTCTGTGTAACACGTCTTATTAACCCGTCTGGGCTATTTACTATACTATTGGGGTAGGGATGAGAAAAGCAGAATATAGATTAAGTGTACCCACATTTGTGTGGAGGAAAAGTGGAATGCTGATTTTCTGTCACTGACAAGCTAGACGAGCTTTACGCGTGTGTCCGCGTGCCTTCCAGTTATGTTAGTACGTAGTTATAACACGAGACTTTTGACGTATTTAATGTAAGAAAACGCCTAGGAAGAGGATAATAAACCACACAGCCGACCTGCATGGAACCCTGAACTCCCGATTTGGACTTGAACACACGGGTGTATTTATCTCCAAAAGATTGAGTCCTTGAAACTTCAATAATTTGATTACAATTTACATCCGCTTCGGTGGCCACGTGGTCTAAAGCGCTACTCTCGTGTTGGACTAGACTGCTGAAGGCAAGGAGATTGCGGTTCGATCCTGGTCGAGTACACTGAGGGTGCTTTATCTATATGGCTATCCACTCTCCCTCCATGCAAATGCGAGTGCATTTCCTTTAAATTAAAACCTTCCTAGTCCTTAACCCTTTAGTGTAATTAGGACATAGGTGACCTGGCGGTCTAAGGGTAAGGTGTCAAACTTCTGTGCTGGCGGCCGGGGTTCAATCCTCGGTTCCGGCACAGATTTATCTGATCATCAAACCCTTCCTTCACCTCGGACAAGACGTGTATTAATCACATCTTGTGAATGTGGGGAATGCCAGGCCTCCACCGTGGTTCGGATTCCACGTTAAACTGTAGGTCCTTCATTTCATCTCACAATCACCCTACCATTACACATTAGCGTACGTGCGTATAACCCGAACGGATAGTAAGACGCGGTGCTAATAATAATAATAATTAGGACATAAGCATACAACCCGAATGGTTAGTACGACGTGGTAAAAAAAATACAATTTAAAAAACTAAATGTTTACCTATTAATATCGTATTATAAATACTTTTTTATGTTCCCTCTTATAAAATTATTTGATATTAACCATATTTTTAACCACATTCCAAACCAGACTAACAAATACACATTCACAGTATAACTTTATATTATTTGTCATTAATTAAATTGCAACTTTAAAACATTCACAAAGTTTGAACTGTGGACCACTCTGACGAGAAAACCTCGTGGCGCCGCGCCGGTCTGGCTAAGTGGATTGTCTGAGATCTTGTAGGAAGTTTTCTCTCTCTCCTCTTTCTGTCGTGGAAACAATAAGCTGCTCCTACCACCCAGGGGACGAGCACTGAGCGAGGCCGGAAATCAATCTTGGGGGGAGGGGTGAAATATGTATCACAGTATGAAGGACATGTTGTAAATCACATCCTGAGAGCTAGGGGAGCAAACACTGGATCGCTCCTTGAGATGGAGTGAATTGGATGGGAGAAACCTTAGGGGGGGGGTTCCCATATTCAAGTATCTTTCAAAGTAATAAATATTAAAAACACACTTTGGGGTCTGTACTGGTTATGACCAACTAACTTTAACCAATAAAGATTATAGCTCGTAACTTATTGTAAATGATTGCATACAATATGTTTACTTGCCAAGCCCATTTTCGTGCTTAACTTTTAAGGTGGTTGAATTCAAGTATAAACAATCTTGGGTCGATTGCAAGTATTATTATTGTTATTACTATTAGCACCGCGTCTTACTAACCGTTCAGGTTATACGCACTTAGGCTAATGTGTAATATGTAGGGTGATTGTGAGATTAAATGGAGGACCTACAGTTTAACGTGGAATCCGAACCACGGTGGAGGTCTGGCATTCCCCACATGTGAAGGAAGGGTTTGGTAATCAGATAAATCTGTGCCGGGACCGAGGATTGAGCCCCGGACCCCCAGCACAGAAGTCCGACAGCTGACCCCTAGACCACCAGGTCGCCGATTCCAAGTAATGACGATGCTAATTTGTATACGAGCTTGTCCTTCTGTCCAGTTTTATAGTAAAATCCATGCTCCACGTTTAAATGCTGTGCGTAGTTATATGTGTTTAGCAAGTAGACGTTAAGTACTCTTATAAAAAATGTTTATCTAAATGTATATAATTACTTGGTTCTGCAGTGACCAAGAGTACTAAGGTTTAAGTTTGATCCATGAGGTTCGTACACGGATTCCTGTTTTTAGATTCTTTAAAGAATAAACACCAACCTTTTTTATATGAGCCTATCCATATATGGGTTTGTAAATAGTTTAAAAGTTGAAATTTTCCACTATAAAAAGTTCTAAAATCACAAAACTTTGGTTGATCATCAAGGCCTTAAGTGCTTGGAAAACAAAAGCTAACTTTTATAATAGCATAGAATATATATATTTATGAATAAAACGTTGCAATTTAATAACGGGTCACAACACATTGTATTGGCAGGACACCTCCACTCAGGAACGCTATAAACTAAATTGGTTTCTGGTATTTAATAATTTCTACTAGATTATTCTAGCGCCTTAAGTGGAAGTTTACGATCCAGAATACAATTAGTTTGGAACCTACTAGATTAAGAAGGCATATTACACTTGTAATTTGTAATATGAAATGTTTTCTACTCCCTTCTTTAAGTTTGTTAGATTCACTTCTATCTCTGTACGGTTCGTATGATAATATTTTTTAAATCTTAATTTACCGTTTCTGCATGACACGCCGTCACCTCACATGTATCGTATGCGGGCGCTTTTAACCGCCATATCAACTGCACTTAGCTGGGTTGATCTGTATACTCGTTCAACAATCTTACGTACTCTAAGCAACACACATTATCCCACGCTCCAACTGTGCCTCGATTCAATTCCATCGTAGATAAGTTGAGAGTTTGTAAACCGAGTTAGTTTTCTTTCACTAACCGCGTCGTGGTCAACCACTCGATCGATATACGTGCGACACAGGTGTGTAAAAGTAAGCCTTTCGTTTTACACCGGCGTATCTTTTTACCCCTTATAGTCGTAGGTATATATTTGCCACGTGAGCTATTTTTTAACGTCGCGCTGAGTCAAAATATGCTCCAGTTGATATTTTCACACAGTAAAATAAAAATAATTAACTTTGGCTTGTAAATATATTATATAGCTTGGGTGTTACACAAGCACACTCTCTTGTCGTGTTCTCTCTCTCTCACACACATACACACATTTATTAGGATTCTGGTAAGAAGGAACTTTTAAAAATACACATTTATTTTCAGTCAACAGTGATAACACTTTATTATTATCATTAGTGTTGTTTTATAGGTATTGGTAATATCTATCAAAAGTGACAGTTACGTTTATAGGATATGTTCCGCCTCACTTGTAATATTAAGCTTGAGGTAAAACACCTGCAAGCTTGACTAATGTACCTCGCCGACGCTGAAGGTCTATGATCGATCTCGACCAGCTTCATTATCTCCCTGCCCTCACCATCACCAACAACTCTTACCAAGGCGAAGCATCTTTACTTTTCCAGGTTAATAATTATTGTGTAGTTCCTTAACCCCTATCCGGTTATTTTAGTCTGTATGCACCGCCTGGAATCGATTCATTGACCCCTAAGCTTGTAAAGTCTCTCTAACCACTCAAGTCATGTTAGTTGGAACTACAAAGTCACACCTCTCAGCTTATGTTTATTTATTACACGTGACGGAGCGTTCTCTTGCCATTTCCTGGCCGCTTTTGGCAAATTTCGGTGATTATTTCTTGAATGGGGTGCGTTCAAGTATTACGTAAGCACCTTAGGGGGGTGAAGGGATTCGAGCTTTGTTTATTTTTGCTAACAAGGGCGAAAGGGGGCGGGATCTAAACAGTTCTTACATAAGACAGAAAGAGATGGGCAAGAATGGGACAGTGACCCAGACACCCCAAATGGACACACAATAATTATTAAAAGTGCCGAAACGTGGATTCGTGGACCTTGGGCATCGGTTTAATAGTGGGTTCGAGTTTTTATAATTTCAATTAAGCTTAAATTAATTTTTTATAGTAATTCTACCTGTTTAGTACAGTAAATTTAAATTCAGTTTACAACAGTATATATTATTATTTAATTCGTATCCTTAATTTACACCTCAATATAAATGTTTAAAGTAACACAACACCTTTAAATCAACCCCCTCCCTTTTTTTTACTGATGAATTCTAGAGCCTTTACACTAGCGTCTTAGTTAATTCTCTTGGATTACAATATAAATTATGTTTTGCGGGGCAACTTAAGAGCCACCCGCCTCGGTGGCTCAGTTAGCCAACGCGCTAGTCGTCTTTAGCTAGACTGCCGAGTATGGGGAGATAGAGGTTCGAATCTCGGTTGGGTGAACTGGTGGTGGTTTTTCTAAATGGTTTTCAACCCTTCTTGCACGCAATGTGGGTTCATTTCATCTAATTATATTCTTCCCTATTCCTAATCCATTAATGTAATTAGTACTTAAGCGTATAACCCGAACAGGTAGTAAGACGCGGTGATAAATAAATAACTTAAGAGCTCGTCTCACCTCACTGATAACATCTAACTTAGGTAGGTAATACATTTCAAACCAAGCGTCGCATTGTGGTGCGGTTTACTATATTTTATTTTAGAAAACAGTGGATTCGAGGCAAGGAAAACTGTCTAGTTATAATTTAAAAATAAATATCTAAATTGAATATCTTTTTTGAAATAAAAAACCCCATATTAAATTGATTCCAACTTCACTGTTGTTAAATGACGTATGCAGAAAACCGCGCTTCGACGCGCTTTCTGGTTCGATGGTGATCTTGTATTTAATCGGCCGTTTGATGGGCCCTGCTATTGAGTCAGTCTACTGGATGAGCATCTTAAAAACCTTACCTCGTTCTTGGTAACCAACGTTTTAAGTCGCTCACCCTATATAATGTAATCTTAATACCAAATGTGAATTTATAGCTTTTTTTCTGTCAATATTAACAAAATGTAGCTATTGGCCAAAAGTTACTACTTCATCGACATCGATAATACCTGTCAAACGTGACACCTGCATAAATTATTATCTAACATATTAGTATATTATAACCTTCCATCGTGTGGCAGTCCCACTATAATTTATGGAAAAGACTTCCTACCAGTCGTTTATTTCTTACTTGTGCTCTCCAACATGCTTTTAAGTGGTCTGCATTTTATTATAATAGAATCTGCAATATTTTCTTTATGTGGTGGCGAGTAATTTTATTATTTCACAAAGTTGTCACGCACCTCAAGAATTGAGAAAACAGAGGGAATTTGGTAAAATCTAGTAACAACGCTGGCGTATTTGTAAATTTGACAGATTCAGTTGAAAGCTTAAAAGATTGTGTATGTCTTTGCTAGGACGAAAAAGTGAAGTAAAGAACTAAGCACGCTGATTCAAACATGTCTGCTTTGCCTTAACCAAGGGTTGTGAAGCGACATAAGTTACATGACTTCACTCTTAGTAATTGTGTTTAAAAAAATCAAATTTTATTACTCTTTTCTTCATTGTTAGCTGCCTAAAAAAAAGAGTTCCTTCTGGAAAAAACAAGGAATCTAATAGTAAGAAAATAGTGGCAACCCTGTTTCAGCTCATAATTTTGAAGTCCAATTTTGCTTATACCTCCTGGTGGTTCGCTTCGGTTGACAGATCAGAGGGGTCATTCAGACTACCGTAGCAATTAGCATATAATGTCTGTAATCCTTGCTTGCGAAAACGTCACATAACCTTGCGAGTTTCTCTGTCCTATGGTTGTGCTTTCATAACCCAGAGTATTGTGATGGCGGATTGCGTCACCAAGGAAAAAATATATTTATATTGACATATTTTTAAGGGTTCCTACGGTGTGTCTCGAGGTTGTTGTTGTTTTCCCACGCCACTGTGAACTAGGTTGACACATTCACTATTGTGTTCTTAGGAAGCGTTCATTTGTTATTACATTTTTAAGTAGCTATGGTGGAATTTGACACAAATTTTTATTTTTGTGTGTGTGTGTGTGTGTGCATATATAAAAATCAACCACAAGCTCCGGCGTCGACAAATGGACACTTTGATGATGTTCCGTAACTATTATAAAATAATTGACCAAAAACAATACGGATTAAAAAAAAAAGGTACGGAAATACTTTTACACACTTTTACTAATCAAATGCTAGAGAAATTAAACTAAAACAAACACATATACATGGCAAAAGCGTTTGATAAGTTAAATAAGGATATTTTACTAGAATCACTTTATAAAATTGGTATTAGAGGTAATATTTATGAATGGTTTAAAGATCACTTAACAAATAGGAAAATAATAGTTAAAATAAATAATATAGAAAGTGAAGAATTGGGTATAAATATTGGAGTACCACAAATCTCTATTCTTAGGCCAATACTATACTTAATTTCTACAAGAACAATGTCAAACTGTATACAGAACTGCGGTATGTTTACGTATGCTGACGACACAATGCTGTATGTGGTGCACAAAAATGTAGATAGAGCTAAACAAATGTTGCAGGAAGACTTTAATAGGATACAACACTGGACTTACGATAGTAAATTAATAATCAACATTAAAATACCGCAAACAATGCATATCAGACTACCGCATGTTATAAAGTATAAATTAGATATAAAAGGTCATCGCTTAAATTGTTTACATAATATAAAACCGTGTGATTTTTTAACATCTACGCAAGTTAAGACATATAACTATTTTGGGTCTAATGATTGATTCTCATATGAAATGGAATACTCACATAGACATAATGAGTAGGAAGCTAAGAGCGGGAATGGTTAATATATATATATATATATACTAAAACAATATGTTATATTTGATATTCTAAAAATACTGTATCATGCACTAATCGAATCACATCTAGGCTATGTAATTACTTCCTGGGGAAAGACAAGTGATCTATATTTAAATCAATTAAGAAATATTCAAATTAAAGTTATTAAAATAATGAGAGAAAAGAATAGTACCAAAAGTCATGAATAAGGAGTGGAAACCATTGACAGTAAAAACAACATGTATAACTAAAAAATAATAATTCGGTACTACTATTCAGAAACATTTAAAGTAAGACAGGCTCATAGTCACAACACCAGAAAACGACAGCACAAAACACCTTTATATATAAATAAATACGGAAAACAACACATTAAAATATCAAATGTAAGAAGAGAGATAAAAAATTGGCTAATTGGCTCACAGACTTAATGAAATAATAATACTAGAGTGACTAATATGACAAATAAGATATGAAATGGACTCTAGACTGGTTTTCGAATATTAAATAAAATATAAAATGTTATAGATTTAAAGAACTAAACTAAATAATAAAATTATGTTAGTTGTAAGAAGAATAGACTTAAAGAAATGAAATGTATTTATTATATATTTACAATATTACATGTATGTATGACATTTATGGTGAGACGCCAGCTGACAAGCACATTGTGCTTGGCTGGGCCATGTTTAATGATTAAAAATATGTACTCCTGTAAAGAAAAATAGTAGTAGTAGTAGTAGTAGGGGAATGCCAGGCCTCCACCGTGGTTCTGGATTCCACGTTAAACTGTAGGTCCTTCATTTCATCTCACAATCACCCTACCATTACACATTAGCGTAAGTGCGTATAAACCTAACGGGTAGTAAGACGCTGTGCTAATAATAATAATAATAATAATAATAATAATAATAATAGTGGTGGTGGTGGTAGTAGTAGTAGTAGTAGTAGTAGTAGTAGTAGTAGTAGTAGTAGTAGTAATAGTAGTAATAGTAGTAGTAGTAATAGTAGTAGTAGTAGTAAATATTAAATATTTAATCAAGGTCATTCTAATAACAAACAATAGCTCATTAATGCATCATATTAAAAAGTAATGTTTAACTTTTAATTCTATGTAAATGACATAAGCAAAACATTTTGGATCTCACAGGCAAAATAAAAAGTTTGCATTGTATTGTGTATCAAGTTATTTAAATACGTAAAATGTATAGCAAATATTATTACTAAGTCATATTTAGAAACCCGTACTTAGCAATGCTTGAGATAATCATACCTTATTATTTTACGAGGTAGCTGTTTAACTTACACTTTACTAACCAGTTTAACATAATCACTACCTACTAACTTAACTATAGAGAATAAAAATCGCCCAGTCAATTAATTTCACCAATGATACATTTTCTGGCCTTCTACGTGAATCCTAAAATAAATATAGAATCGCTTTCATCTTTCCTCCTGAACTGAGCTACGAGTGTGTGAGTGTGTGATATTCTCCGTGTGAAAGTCTTTCTTCATTAATGCCATCCACCGATTGCTTCGTTCGTTTATCATCTTCAGATACAGCAAATAACAGCAATATTTCTTATTCTGATGAAGTGCACATAGCTAAAATCTTAGTCTGTACTTAACTCATTAATGTAATTAGCATGTACACTAAAATCCACTCAAGAGACACAAACCTTTATAAACTATACTCCATTCACGGTAGGAATTACTCTCTGAAAGGTCTTTTTGCCTACCAATATCCTACTATATAATAGATTTCTGGTAGGTAAAAAGGCCTTTCAGAAAACAATTCCTACGCTGAACAGACTTTAGTATCCTTTCTTGAACTAACGCGAATCGCTTCGCTTTGGTATGACCCCGCTCAGCCCCGCCAGAAATTCCCGCGTCCCACTCCAGCTCCCGCGTTGTTTTGCGCGGGCCGTACGTTAAGGAAATGTGCCAGGGAGTAGATTATCGATCTCTCGCTCAAGTTTCGCCAAACTGCGAGTTTGTTTCTGAGTCTACCTTTCAAGCTTTCGGAACGATCTTGATTTTATCGGGTGGTCTGTTTGTCGCAGAAGACATCTGCTGCTGATGGGCGGTGTGGTACAGTCAGGCTCATTACTGGAGAAGGTCTCAACTTGATCTTTAAAACTCCTTTTTTCTTTTGTTGTGGTAAATGTGGCTTAGAGAACATCTGCTTCTGTCTCGAGATACCGCAGCACCCTACCGAGAGACGGCGGGTATTGTTGTCTTAACGCGAGTAGAGGAAACGACGACTTTTATGCTTAGAAACTTAACAGTAATTATATTTCCACAATTTCCACCTTCTGATTCTCTCATTTGTTTATTTTTTTATTTTGCGGCTTATGCTTTGCCGCATTGTGTTCCCCAATTAGCTACTCAGGCATAGCAAGACAAAAGGGTAACCTACACAATTTGTGTGTGTTATTTTAATATGTAAGCGCTTCAAACTTTTAATTTCGAGGCCCGCCATAACCCTTCTTGCGCATAAAAGTGTTACATTTTCTGTAGTGGAAGTTAACATTTAAAAAATAATCATTGTTATTATAAGGGGCTCTGTCTTTTGATAGCTCTGTTGCATTGTACAAATTGAGTCCTCCAGCAGTTAATTTAATTTACTGTATCCTAAAGGTAAAGAAAACAATCTCCTTTTTTTTGTTTCGAGCAATCATTCATTTGTATTCGTGGTATTCCTGGTCCCCCTCACCCAGTAATCTGTATTCTAGAAAATATAGTTATTTAATATAAAAAAAAACATGAGATATTCATTGCGTTGAAGAAACTATCCATGCTACATTGACTAAAAATGAGTGCAAGCAAGTTCTTTCTAGTCTTTATCTTTATACTGAACGTAGGTACTTTTTAATTATTGAAATATTATGTTCTCTAGAAACAAGTTAGCAAGTTCATGTCTGTACCGACATTTATAATTTATTCAAAGATCATCCAATGGAACGCTTTCACAATAGTTCTTAGGCACGCTCACTGGAGGGCACTCTGGTCTAAGGCGTCGGTCTCGCAACAGACTGGATTACAAGTGACGAGGCGGTTGAGGTTCGAAACTCGACCGGGTACATCCGTTATCTACGTGCGAATCCGGATGAATTTCTTGTAATCATTCTCGATTCTACCCCATTATGAATTAAAATAAAATTTGCCTTATTGTACAATTACATTACTTTCGCGAGCTACCTAATAATGTGCAATTTATTTCACAACAAAATGCTGCACGACAAATACTAGTATAAGCAACCGTCGAAGGTATTAGCTAGAACGTCCTTAAAAATAAGTTAGCAATAAACATAATATATAGAAGGTATTTTATTTTCGTGTAGGGAGTTGTTCTAGGGACTTTCTGGACAAAAAAATAAATGCTACTACTTTGTAGGAGAACCTTCCTTAACGTTTTTATTGATTTATAAAAACTACCACATTTATTGGAATTTTTAATTATTAACTATTCATATCTCTATCGCTACGTTATTTTTATAACAACAAAATTGTTATGAAAGATCCTCGACAATGTTTATTTTAAAATACAATTTTGAGAATCAAGTGAATACAAATGGTTTCTCAATATAAACATTCGAAAGTATTAAAGAAAACACTAACTTAGGAAAGCACAGTAGAGTCTCGTAAACTCGACATTCCGTGTAACTCGACACGCGCACGTGCACACAGTCCACAATACAAGGTCATTCAACTGTATAACCTCTCCGTTTGTTTGTGTAACTCTAGTGGAACAATCGTCTGTGTTTGTTAGTTTTCCAATTTAGTACAACTGTACTTATAATATTCGATACTGTACTGTGATTCATCCTTGTTTGATAAACATGACATAGTAAACATGCATCTTATGCAAGTCCATTCGTAAAACTCGACATTTCAATAAGTCGACACCATCTCAGTCCTTATTAGGTCGAGATTCTGAGACTATACTGTAATACAGTTTGAATCAGGCGTCGCATCTAAGAACCTTTTTTCTCTAGTTTTTATTAGAAATCGGTGGAATTTAACCAACTGAAACCATTTTACCATCATAACAAAAATACAACTAAATTGAAACATAAATATTTAAAAATAAAAATAAACTATTTTACTAATCTTAATATCGCCGTTGATAAACGAAGAATGCAAACAACTACACTTCCTTCCATCCCTGTGGTACGGGCTACTAAACCGAACCTCTCGTCCGGTAACATTTTCGAGAGACTCGAGGATAAAAGTCGGCGGTTTGCGTTTATACAAGACTAGGGCAGCTCACAAGAAGACCAGGAGGATTACATCCCGAGGCCCCTCTCTGTCGAGAGCACAGCAGACAGGGGCTTTGCTGCCGTCGACAGACTGACGCGTCCTCCGGGTTAGTATTTACTGGAAACCACCGAGGACAGCTTGGAGATTACAGCTTTGGGCATTCTGAACGTACACAACGTCATAGGCACTTGCGTTTCTTGCACACACTATGGTTTTGTTCTACTTCCACCCTCATTGGTGGGCACGTGGACTAAGGGGTCAAGCTCGTCGAGTCTGGTTTTCCGATGACGGAGAGGTCGGGGATATAATCCCATCCGGACTTACTGAGAAGAGTTTTTTCTTTCGCTAGGTTTCCACGCAAATACGGATACAGTTTTAACAATAAAAAATTACCTTCCTCATCCCTACACCATTGAATTTTCCCAAATTACTTTAGATAACTTTTTAGCAGATGATGCCTCAGTGTTTTTCTGTTGTCAAATTCGGTTGATGTCGAGTTTCGCAGGTGTAAGAATGATATTTTGTTAATGTTGGCTACACTTATCGCCACTAAAAGATAATTCTAATTGTGAACTGTATATAGGCGATGGCACGGTTATTAATTACCTAGAGTGGCCTAATACCTATAAGCTTGTTTTTGCACAGATGTTACCAACACATATTTTGCAAATTATTTTAGCTGTCACCTGATATCGAAATTGCTGTCTTCGGTATACAATCGGTGTTCCTAACCATTCGACTGCGAGAACGTACCTGAGGGACCTTGATTACCTTGATTGATTACGCTATGACCCTATTGTATAAGCTACATCATAGTAGAACCAAGCAAGACCTTTCAAGGAGTAAAATTTGTGCGGTATTAAGTCTTTCGCACCTTTACAGTATATCGCGGAACGTGTTAAAGTCTGATACCTTAGCTCAGTCGGTAGTGCGTATGTCTACTGAGATAAGGGTCCCAGGCTCAATTCCTGACAGGGCTTATAATGTATCATCAGTGAAATGGGGGTTTCCCCTTTCACAGTGTTCGGTTCAGAAAGTGCTCGTTAAATACTTCTAATAAATTAAAACGAACTTGTTGAATCGTTCAGTGCTATCCCCAACAAGAGTCTAAAACATTCAGAAGGAAAGGTTCCCAACAATGTACGACTAAAAACACTATCTTTATTCTTTCACTTTTCTCCTAATTGAAACAATAATTAGTAAATATAATTAAAACTGTTTCAATTAATAGTTTGTTCAAGTTTGACTTTACGAGCGCATACGTGACGAAATATAACTCATTAAGGGATAGCAGGGAAAGCTTTTTTTTTTTGTTTCACTTTCATAATTTTAAATTAACTTTATGCGGAGAAATCAGAAATGTGGTGAATATTTTCTTCAAGTACTGCATATGTGGTCGATTGTTCGTGGCCGTGAGCCATACATTGGCACGTGTTGACGTTTGTTACTTAACGTACGTATCGTGTTTTTTTTTTTAAAAAGTTCGATGTGAACATCTCATTGAAACAAACTAGGTCATGGACACGAGTTCAGTGCTCTCAGACGTCATTCATTGGAACGTCGCTGTTATCAGCTAAGTCCTTATACTCACTGGGACGCAAAGATAATCTCGTAACACTTTGTCAACTTGTCTGTATTTGGTAGTGCGTGGAAAAAAAACAGCCTTTTAAAGGTTAATGGTTGCCCCCACAATTGAAAACTTTCATACCCGCATTGGTAGGCAAGTGGACACATATGTCATTATCTTCCAGTTTGGTTTTCCGGTGCCGGGGAGTTTGGGGTTCGAATACCAGTCGGGTGTACTAGGGGTGGTTTGTCTTAAATTTCTTACTGTTCTCCCTTCGTGCAAATTAAGGTACATTTCCTTTAAATTCTTCCTTCCTCATTCCTACCCCAATTACCGTAAATACGCCGATATCCCGGACTGTTAGTGAGATGCGGTACACAAAATAAAGGATTTCATTTGAATTTGTGCATAACAAAGAGAGGAAGGGGCGATTCAGAATATATTTATTTTCAGAAAAGGACATAAAAATCAGACTAAAGTCATGTTTGTATGATTAAGACACATATATATGTGTTCTAAAGCAGTATTAGTAAACCGTTTTTGCTCGCGTACCCCCAATATATAAATTATCTTCAACTTTGTAACCGAAAAGTTGCTGGTGCATAGTGAAAGCTAAACATTTTCTATACTATTTATGTATACGTTTTTATGTCCTGAATATTTTGGTCTATTTCGAATTTTACCTGTGATTTACCTTAGATTAAATCAATCACATCGGCCTTCCAATGACAGGGAGATCGGGGTTCGAATCCCGGTCGTTTTTACTTAAGGGTGATTTTTCCTAAATTGCTTCTCACTCCCCTTCCACGCAAATTTGGGTAGGTTACCTCTAAAATGCTTCCTTCCTCATCCTTATCCTCTTAGAGTAATCATCATATATGCCTATGTTTATAAC
>CABFOV010002010.1:35537-45939 GCA_902141375.1 Timema poppense | reverse complement strand
GTGTGCTCTATTTTTACTCGCCGATGCACTTCAATAAAATTTAATTCAGATAAACACTGTCAAGTCAACTATTTTTGGCCGATATATTTATTTTTATAAAAACTATTCATAATATTTCAAACAAGAAGAGACAAAACTAATCTAAGCTCAGCTGATTTTTAGCTGGGCAATATTTCAAAATCTTATCCAGTGGATTCTAGTTGGCAGCCAACCAGTTTCTATGTTGAGTTTTTTTTTTCTTTCGACAATTTAATGTATTGTTCTTTCTCTTGGTTCGTCTTTGTTTGAGTCTTTTTCTTCTGTAAACTGCCTTCAGGTTTAATTAAACAATATACAGAAATGTCCCCCGGACTTTTGTAAATCTGTTTTTAAAACCCCTTCGTGGATGCAGATGTTCATTATAATAGATAGATGAATAAAATTGAATACTAACTCGGATTGTGGATAGAGCTACAAATCACTTATTATAGTTGTTTCTATGTTTTTCAAAAACAATCAGAATTTTTTTTAATATAATATTTATTTTGCCTGAAGATGTGTGCGCGTATTTTCTTTGAAATAAATGCTAAGCCTGAAAAAAAAAAGATGAATGAACCAAGTTACAACATTTTTATGTTCATCAAACGACATTACTTATAATATTTCTTTCACACGTTCGAATAAGCGAATAAAATTATATGATCATTAATTTTATGATTTACATTTAAATTATTATATCATGGATTAACTGGGATGTTGGTTATAGTTGTCTTAAAATACTACAATATCGATGGATGCGAGAGAATCCCTGGTGAAGTTCGCGGATGGTATTTTGGTCATCCACGCAGGGGCTCTACCAAAACCGTATTAGCTCTACTCTTAAGTTGCAACTATGGTGTTCTCTTGGAAAAAATATGATGATTTTTTTCAGTCGTGGCTTGAGTGGCCTACCAATTAGGTAAAGCGGCTGGGTTAGGGTAGGCTGCACCTGGAGCCTATTTAATATACAGTTGTTCGGAAACTCAGAGCCCAAGCTGCACATAGGCCTATAATTTGTTTGAACCAAAAATAATACGAAATTCCGATACACTTACATTCGGAAAACTATGTCATTAGCTTTGCTCTCCCGGCGCTGTACGCCGAAACTTTGAAGACAATTTAATGGTATTATCATAGTTTTCCAGATGTAAGTGTATAGGGATGTTGTATTACTTTTGGTTCTAACAAGCTGTATGTGCAATTTGGGCGTTGAGTTTTCAAACACCCTGTATGCATGAAGCCATTAAATAGTGTTTTGGGGAACGAGTGGGGATTGGGTTGAGGGGTCAAAATTTGCTAGAAAATATTAAATCCAAACAAATAATTTCAAATAGAGAAGGTAATTGTTCTATAAACATTTCAGACCATTGAATCCTATGTAAAGCGTATATAATCGTAAAGGCTTTGTTTATAATTTTGAATTTATATTCGAGCTAAACGTGAGTGTGAGACGAAAACTGAAATAGATGTTATTGCTTTTTTTTAACCTATTTTATAACGTTTCTGTTGTATATATCCATCACTGTTTCCAGCTTATAGACTAGGTCAGTTTTTTATTCAAGCTATATAGTATTACACTATCGGCTAGCTAGACCTTTCCTAGCTTTATATGGCTTATAAATAATCTTAAGACTAGGATGAGCACAACATCCAGCCCCCAGCCGTTAATTCATTGCTGTGAAGGGGTAAACTCACATTTCAGCAATGATACATTTTTTGGCCATGCTGGGGATCGAACCCGGGAACTTTAGCTCAGTAGACGGACATCCTATCGATTGATCTAAGGTGTTGGACTGTTTTTCTGCTGTTATCATTCGATAGATTAAACTTGGTGTATCTCAATGGCATTTGTTTCCTTTAAATAGCTGGCATTTTTCCCAGAAAGAAAATTAAATTAAATATTTCTCAAAACGAATAATTTTCCGTTAAAAATTAAGGGAACATTTTTCCTCACCCATATCAATTTTCATCTTAATGATGGTGATGATGATGATGATGAGGCTCCCGCTAATTAAGTCATTTATTTTAATTTCATGTCGCGTTACTCTCTGACCTAGTCTCTCACTAAGAGGGGGAAAAATAAGTGAAAAGGAGAACTGAGGAATTTTCTCAAACATTACGCAAAATAAACATTAGTCTTTGTGTTTACTCTGCAAGTGTTTTCCTTGTGTAGTATTGCGCTTTTGTAAACAAACTTTCTAAGCCATCTTTTGAGCTCTTTGCGTGGGCTTATCTTTCTTTCAACCAGTTCATTCAACACCAATTACTCTACTTTATTTTCTTTCTAATTTACATTTGGAACAACTTTTAGAAAATAAATAAAAATTTGCGACCAACATTGACAGAATTTATTAGTTTTATTAATTTATAGTTACTTATTTACTCAATGACATTAGGGTCTTGAATCTTACAAAAATACGTCACATATCCCTCCCTATATTGAGCTAGTTCTGTTCAGTCTAACTCATTGAATCCTTTACGTTCTGGTTTCTTCTGTCTGTATAGTCAATCTTATCGGTGCGTCTTATAATTTGTTTTAAATTGTTAACTCCATTTAAGCATATCTTGAAATTACCTGCATCGATGGTCGCATGGTCTAGGGCGCCAAGGCTAAAATCAATCAAATGTATTCAAACGTATTACGATAAATGCTGTAATAATATATTGGTGGAAGGGTCCCCGTGCGCATTGTCTCAATTAGGTAGCAAGTGGCGGTGTTGATAATCGTGTTATCGTTGGACTGTGGTGTACGTCAGCTTCTGTCAGTTGAAACAACAGCGGCATGACTGTTCCTGCCAAACGGTGGGTCGCGGTGAGTCACAACAGACTTATTAGCCAACGTTACTAAGCAATCGATAGTGGGGAACCTACCCACTACAGGTACCGGCAGTCACTCCAAGGTTGAACAAAGTTTCTTTATTGATGGCCTCTCGAGCTTCTGTTAGATATTTTTTATACCACCGACAGCCATTAAAAAACTTTTTATCTATTTTATTCAAAAAAACCTTGCGTTTTTAATGCTTAATTTTTGTAGTTTTTTGTAGATAGAATTCACTAAACATTCTTCAAAAAAACACTCCCCCCTTGCTACCCCTTGAATAAATGTCGAATAACTTTTCTTTTAGCACCGCATCTTACTACCCGTTCGGTTTAGACGCTTACGTACTAATTACCTTAATGGTTATAGGTATGAGGAAGGTTATGTCTAGAGAAAATGTACTCGCATTTGCATGGAAGGAGAGTGGAAAACCATTTTGGGAAAAAACTCTGTACACCCGACTGAGATTCGAACTGCTATATTCCCGTCTATGGTAGTTTAGTCTATTGTTAGAGTGACAACCTTAGACCATGTGGCCACCTAAACGGGTAATCAAATAACTGAAAGAGATGTGGGTTGGTGGGAGGATACGAAACTACACTACTGGGCTAGGAATAAGGAAGGTAGAATTTGAAGGAAATGTACTCAAATTTGCTTGAAGAAAGAGTGAAAGACTGTTTAGAAAAAATAAATACAGATGCCCAGGATTCTAACACCAATCTCCCCATCCTAGCCAACAATACCTAACGAACCGATACTTTAATCCGTGCTCCCACTGATACTAGTTGGGAGGGAAAGGGTCAAAAATGAAGTATTCACGACGTTCGCTGCTTGGAGATTTCGAAGATATTTGCGAAGCAGGTTGTATCTAAACTTGACGCACCTAAGCAGTCTAAGCACTATCACACTTATATACCACTGCTCTAAATAGAAAGAAAAGGAATAAAATAAGCAGTCCACCCCGCGAGGCCTCTTGTTTTTTAGCTGATAACACTTCCCCTCTTCTTCTGACGAGCTTAAACAGTCACTTTACTATTTGATCCTCAAAAACATTGACTTGCTTTTTAAAATAAAAATTTTCTTGTTTCTTATTCTAGATAAACATATGCTACTACGGACTTTTTTTTATATACATCCTGACAGAAAGACTCTTACAGATCATTTTCGTGACTAAGACGAATAGCCTAAGTTTTAAATAATTTATAAGAAGTAGGTTCAAAAAAAAACAACTATTTCAAGATAAAAATAATAATTTTTTGACAATGTAGGATTATTTTTATAATTATTTAAGAGTCTATAGTTTTTGTCTCAACGTTAAATCTTTAAAACTCTTTGAATAAAGCATAGATTCCATTAACATGGGGAATCCTATTTTGGCCTACTGTTACGTCACAAGTAGGCAACGTCCTTAATTAAAATCATATTCAGAATGGCCGAGACAGCATGAAAACTGTCTGATACTTATATGGAGGTCCTGACTTTAATTCCAATCGCCTGCCCCTTACTTTCAATGTGGTCTAATTTATTTTTACATAATTAATTGGTTAGTAAACTTTGTGTTAAAACACAATGACAAAACGTATTAAGTTTTTTTAAATATATTAAAAATTAAGGCTTCATGATACAAAACTTGACTTAGAATATATAGAATTATATTTAGTAATTTACTAACTGCCAGTTAAGGAGCTTACTCTGATGAACCGACTAAAGGGGGGGAATGGTGGGTGGGGGGAGTAAAATAGTAAAATACAGTTTCCAAAGTTACTAAAGTAAGAGCCTACTTTTACATCTTCATAATCCAAATCATGTCTTGCAACTTTCACTTTAGACAAATCGGAAAAATGTCTATAAAAGTATTTCATTTTGTCAATATTATAAGCAAAAAAATATATATTTCTTCTAAACCTATCTTCCTACTTCGATTTCAATATAAAAGTGCAACTCTTATAATGTTCAAGTATTCTAAATATTATAAGCAAATCTCACCAAATCTTGTGCAAATAATATTTCAATCGAAATACACATCAAGTTTATTTCAAGAAAAGGAAATACCAGAATCAAGAAATCTTGGCAAAGACTCGACCAGGACATGGAATGCGCGCTATACAGGAAATGGGAGCTTAAGCACGTGTTTTTCACACTCATCGGGGGGAATTCGTAGTCTAGTTCACTGCTTCTCAGCCGCAACGACACTTTCTGGCGATTTCTGATTTTTCACACGTCCGTCACAAACTATGTCTGTGAGTATAAAGAATGAATCTGAGTACGGGACAATTTACAGGACAATTATTGGATAGTCCAGTGGTGGAACATTGGCGGATTCGATTCTCGTGTACAGAACCCCTAACTTTGAAACTTGTGCAAACTCGTAAATCGTAGGCTGTACCAAAGCAGAGCTAATTTTGAAAGGTTTCTACTGTATTGTGTAGCGTTATTTCGCCTGCGACTGAGTTTTCAATCCGACAACACTGTAAAAACCATGACGTGCCAAAGTATTGAGGCGATGGGATGCCACAACGTGCCATTGTACAAAATAAGTAACTGAATGTAAACACTATTATTGTATTGAATACATCATGTAAAATGATTTGTTTGGTTTTATTAGGAAACCATCTTCCAGTTGTTTGAATCTAAATTTGTTGTCTCAAAATGTTCTCAGGTTATATGAGTAGAAGTTAAACTGTCCTGCTGAACAATATTAACTTTAGCTTACTTCGTAGCGTACTTGTCTATAACTCAAAAGTTCACGGGATCTATCCGAAATCGAGTTATTCAGTAAAATATCATTTTATTTTCGCAACTATTTTTAAAACATAAATATGCTCTAAAGGTTTTTACCATACGACAGATAATTAGCTTACTTGGACTTATTTTTAAATGTGTACATTGCTATGTCATAAAACCCATTAATTTAATTTTTAAATAATCGCCTACATACAACATTTCAAAATTAATTTACTATTTTTAATGTACCACCTTGTTAAATTATTTTTAAAGAAGCATATTATGGTAGTCTATGTAGGCTCAAATACCTTGAATTAAAGTTTTTTTCAGTTCGATAAAAAAAAACATTGGAGATGACAGTATTTTAACACGCAAACTCTAGATTATGATAATGTCACTCACTCTACCGACTCAGTCAAATTGACGGTTAAATAAATTTGAAAAAGCTAAGCTATATTATTATATTTTTTCACTCAAAGAAATATTTTTATTGAAGGATTGAATAAAGTGTACAAAACAATCATATTTTTTCTTCTGTAAACCTATTTTGTACAATGGAAGGTTTATTTCAACAAAGTCACTCTCAAAGGGTTACAACCGAAGAGGGGGATAGCATCAATTTTGTTATTTTATGCTCTACTCGACAGACAAGGCCTGTCTCGCACGGTGTGAGCTGGCGAATAGAATCGGCTCGCTATTCGATCGTGTGACGTCACTTTTCGCAGCGCAGACGTTTCAAAATTAGGGGTTTGCATGATTGTGTGTGAGATAGGAGAAATCCGCTAGCGACTCGCTACTCGCACGTTTCAATATTAGGGGTCCTCATTTTCAAATATATTTGATCTAATTGAAACGTGTGCCCTTCGTTAATCCTGAAAGATAGTAAGCTTGCTTTACACCCGCTACGGTATAAGCCCTATATATGCGTAACTCTTGAAATATACTTGACTGCTGATGGCGGTAAATCAAGGTTCGAATCTCGGTCGGGTAAACTGAGGGGATTGCTCCTCGATGGTTTTTCACTCTTCCTCCACGCAAATGTGGCTACACTTCCTCTAAATTCTACTTTATTCGTCCCTGACCTATTAGCGTAGTTAATATATATGCATATTAACCGAATAGGTTGAAAGACGCAGTGCTAATAAAATCAAGCTTACCTTGCATTATTCCACTATGGTATATTTATCTATAAGAAAGGTCATAGTGTAATCCTTAAAGGAAAGACTGCTTCCTTTCAGGGTAAGCAAAGTGTACCTCAGAGTACGACTAGATTTATATAAAAGATAATTTTCCACCTAATATAACAAAATTTAGCCGACACTATCACGTGTTCTGGTAAATTATTTTCTTTAGTTTTGAAGGAAGAGTGTCAGAAACATTTGCATTAAACCTTTTATTAAATATTATCATTGCCAGAGCATTTAAGCTTAGCGACTAAAGCTACTGGGTTGTAATCCTAAGTATACATGCAATTTTTCAATTTAATAATATCACGATATGTAAAAAGGTTTGTTGAACATGAATGGAAGGCGAAACGTTCTGCTAACATTGTTACCATTCTAATAGGTCAAATAATACGGATTTTATACTATCTTGGAAAGCGAATTCAGGTGAGTTTTAAATATTTTTTTTAACATTAAAAAAAAAATGTTGTACTTTCTTTATTAATAAACATTTGTTACAAAATAAATTTTGTCGGGGACCTTTAACAATATGATGATTATAAAAACAACTTTAACTTTTTTTTATTGAGGCTTACTAAGTTTTCAAACCAATTACATAATTGTTATTACATAAACCATGATGAACAATAAACAAAATAATGTTAATATTTATCATTGAAGTGCCTGATCAAAAGGGTTATTTTGATAGAATAATTAATCTAGTAAAATAAAATGTATGTAGATTAAACTCGCTTATTATTATTATTAGCACCGCGTCTTACTACCCATTCGGGTTATACGCACTTACGCTAATGTGAAATGGTAGGGTGATTGTGAGATGAAATGGAGGACCTACAGTTTAACGTGGAATCCGAACCACGGTGGAGACCTGGCATTCCTCACATTCACAAGATGTATTGTCAGAGGTGAAGGAAGGGTTTGGTAATCAGATAAATCTTTGCCGGGACCGAGGATTGAACCCCGGCCGCCAGCACAGAAGTCTGACACCTTACCCCTAGACCACCAGGTCTCCCAACTCGATTACATATTTTGAAAAGAATATTCTTTTTTTTTAATCTTTTTATCCCTTTGTATGGATTTTGGGTTTAAAATAAGACTATTATCAAAAACCATTTAAACTTCAAATAAACCTTAGAGAATATACCCTAAGAATATTTGTTTTTTTATAACAACAATTGATTAATCAAGATCACAAATGACTATCCAATAAAAGAATATAATTTTCAAAAATAATTCAAAATTCTCTCTTGCCCCCAACACGACCTTGGTCACGGGTCATAAGATTGATAGAAAATACAAAAAAAAAATTGTTTTTGGTCAATATATCATTAGCATTATTTTATAGTAATTAATAATTTATATCCATAGTGACAGCTGCAGATATAGGCCATAGGGAAAACCAATTAACTTTTATAACTGTAAAAAAGTAGCTTCATAAAATCGAACTGTAGACATCGGCGTGTCGCAGGCAGGTGAAACCATGTCATGTTATCATCACCGACTACTCATTCTCACACAACCTCTTTATGCGCTTACAAGACATGTGGTCTGCATGTCGTACCAGGTGCAAGCGTGTTCGCTACCAGACAAGGAACGTCTGTTATGAAGGCCGCCTCGGTAGGTGAGAAATCGCCGCGCAAACGTTCAGCTCTAACTCATTGTTTCATTCTACGAAGAGTTATTTCAAAATATGCCTCTCGCCAAAATAAAGTCGGAAGATTCCAACAGGTGTTTCTTTTCCTTTAACAAATCTATATTTTGAGTATTAATAGAAAAAAAAAATTGAAAAAATGTGACATTAGCTCATTTTCAACGACTTTTGGAGCTATAAAACTAGGCTTAGTAAAAAAAGGGTTCTAGACTTAGCCTTCCTCTAACAATAACACTGTTTTTTGATAGGCTCACTTTTTTTAAAAAAGATTTGAGAACTAGTAGCCAGCTTTCTTTCTTTCTTCTGTACCTTGAAATAAGAAATTACGTAGTTTTCTTTCCTATCTTTCTTATTGACATTACAAAGGGTGGTTGAAGGTTAAGGGCGAAAGGGAGTATACTCTTAGACATAACAAAGAAGTAGTTCCAGAAAACGACACAGATAATGTCACTTTAAATCGTGTGCCTTGACGGCGAGTGATACTGTCTCTCTGACCGAGGCGGTTGGCGAACAACTGTTTCTATCGTATCTAAAGATTAAAACAATCCACACTGGCGGCTTTCGGCCAACAAAGTAGGTGAAGGGTCTGTGTTGGTGTCACATAAAGACATCAAATAATGTGTTGAGGGATGAGTAGTGGGGGGAGGCAAAATGCTCTAGCAAATACTTAATCCAAACAAATAATATTCTAAAAATTGAAAAATGACACCTGGACACGGGAATCGAACCCGGGACCTTTGGCTTAATACGCCAATGCTCTACCCATGATATCTAGATAAATAATAAATCACACATATGTAACCCACGATTTCCTCACGTCCATAATGGACTCTGACTCTCTGAGTGAAGAATGACCCTGGGCACGGGACGATTCCTAGATAGCTCAGGGGTAGAGCATTGGCGTACTAAGCCAAAGGTCCCGGGTTCGATTCTCGTGTCCAGGTGTCATTTTTCAACTTTTCAGGATATGATATCTAGATTCGAGTAAATCCTCACTAAAACTAATATAATAGCTTTGGCTATTTGATTCTAAAACAAATAATGCGATGAAAAATGTTCGGATCATTGAATCAAAGACAAAGTGGGTGTATTAGTTAAACTTGGACTATCTCGATTGCATTTGTTCTATTTTAAATATCAGATTTTTTTTTTTTTTTTTAGAAAAAAAGTTGGTAGTGTTTCATCTCATTTAATTTCATGCCATGTCATTGGTTCGGTACTTTTTTTCCCCCATATTGATTCACACCTGTTCGTATCGCATTGAATCGACTCATTACTACATTATTTTGTATGAAAATTGAGAAATAAAAACTCAAATCGGGTCATTGCGTCATTGTGATTGTGCTTTATGTGATTCTCCCTCGTGCATCCACACAAACACTCCCTCACGCGGTACTAAATACTGAGCTCTGGTAAAACAATGCTGGCACTCACTGACTCTCCCGCACCTAGCCGGAAGTTCAACACCCGGCCGATTGTACAAGGTACCTTACTCCAGGGCGGACGTTTCTAGTTTTATTTTGTATTTTTCCCCCCTCGTGCTTGTTTAACTACCCATCCGGGCTACCCGTATATTCACACTAATTAGGTAAAGATTAGTAATGTTGAATTTATTGTAAAAGTAGCCGCATTGAACTCCGATCTCTCTGTCATAGGTAAACCAGACTAAACGAGACTCGTGCCCTTTTGTTAGCGTACCCATCAGTACGAGCTACCATCTACTTAGACTCTGTCCTTAAATTACATGAGCGCTTAGTTGTGTGTGAGTATACATTTTACGTAAGGTATTCACTGTTTATGGTGAGAGAAAATGTATTTATTTTAATTAGAAAATAAATATATTACTTTTGAAATTTCACTTATATTTCATTTACTTAATGCTATTTAAAAATTCTCACTCGCTTAAAAATTAATCTAAACTACCCAAATCGTAAAAAATAAATGTAAGATAGAGAGAGGAGGGATGACGGAAAATTTTATTATACCTTGTGTGTGGGGGGGCGGGGG